>CAUYLG010071270.1:0-37149 GCA_963573385.1 Cacajao melanocephalus | reverse complement strand
CGGGGTCTGTTGGGGGGAAATAGGAGAGGGACAGCGGTAGGTGGGGAGTTGGGGAGGGATAGCATGGGGAGAAATGCTAAATGTAGGTGAAGGGGAGGAAAGCAGCAAATCACACTGCCACGTGTGTACCTATGCAACAATCTTGCATGTTCTTCACATGTACCCCAAAACCTAAAGTGCAATTAAAAAAAAAAAAACTCATAGAGAACTATAAAAGGAAGTTGGTCTGAAAAGTGGCATCATCAGATTTTTATGGAAGGAAAATTCAGAACAATGTAGACAAACATGAAGAAATCAGAGGCAGGGAAATCAGTACAGAAGCGACCTCAGTCATGAGACAGAAATCCACACCTGAGCTATCATGTAATATTTGTACCCAATGGCATACTTCATAAATTAGGACTTGGAATTTTCCATAGATGACAGTTGTCTCTATCTCAGCTAGTTTTATACATTCATTCAACAAAATTTTCTGATACTTATTATTCGCTAAATAAAGTTGAAAATGTTGGAGACAGACTAATGAACAATATAGAAAAAGCCCCCTATGCCATGGTGCTTTCATTCTACAAGGGACAGACAGACAATAATTAAATAGCAATAATGTCTAATGTCAGGTAGTAACGGAGTCATAAAGAATAGAGAGTGCTAGGGGTGTTCTATTTTACCTAAGATGAGCAGAGAAGACTCTCTTAACAAGGTGATTGAGGTCCTGGTGAAGCAAAGAGGTAAGCCATGTGGCTATCTGGAACAAGAGTCATCCTGGCAAGGGAAATATGTGTTATCACATGAAGCAGAATTCTGCTTGGGGTGTTTAAGGGACAGCAGTGAAACTGAAACCACAAGTCAGAACCTCTGGGGGCCAGGTGGACACTCTTTTACGAAGTCAATACAACATTTTTAAATCAGAAAAGAAAAATATGTCACTGTCACTTGGAAGCCTAGGAGAGAGAGTATGAGTCAGAGCAATTTCATCCCCACAATCAGAAAACTCAGACTTTCTACCCTTCTGGTGGTGGGCTGCTATAACTGTGTGTGTATGTGTGAGAGAGAGAGAGAGAGAGAAGAGAAAGTCTGGGAATCTGTTTACATGGCTATCAGCATGATCTAGAGGAATCACTATGGTACGTTGGGCCAAGCCATGCACATTAGCACACAGCTAAATGTAAGAAATATCATTGTATTTCTGGGAAAAGATGATAAACAGTTGTTTAGCTAGAATAGTTTATTTACGGTCCTATGAAAGGCCTCTTTGCATCTCACACAAGTTAGAGATTTATAATCTTTTCATTTGCAACCATCTAAATATAATTATGCCACAGACTATTAGAGATCTCAAGTTTTACTTTTGTCATAATGCTGCTGATCTGTCAAGAAAAAACGTTGAACAGTATTACATAAGTACTTTTGAGAACTGACTATTCCTTTCTGATGTTATTTTTACCTTAAGTTCACATGTTTAAGCACAGAACTTCAACGTTTGCAATCCTTCTAATTATTAAAAACATGAACGCTAGTGAGCTGTATTCTATGCCAGACGCTACTTGGAGCACTTCTATACATTATCCCATTTAATCCCCACAACACCCTTAGAGGCCTGTAAAAGTAATCACAGAAAATAATTTCCATGGATTTGCCACCCAGGCATGAAGTATAAAAGTAATGAAACAATGTCATTTATTATTTTAGAATTAAAATATTTTAATTGAGAGTAAAAAAGAAAAATAAATGCAGTAATTTGAGTTACTAGACAGAACAAGAAATAAAAATGTCAATTATTGAATAGACCTCAACTCAAATATTTATTAAGTATTTTTTATGGTTTGAAGATAAATTAGGCCCTGAGGAACTTAAATATTTTATCTGGGAAAGAAGGGAGGAAAAGAAGGAGAGAGAGAGAGAGAGAGATTATACTGCAAGGCAGGATGCAGGAAGTGTCAATAGCAAGTTATGGGAGGAATTAATTCTGCCTGAGAGAATAGGGCTAAAATTCTAGGGAAGGTACAGGTGGGGTAGGAGAGGACAGAATCTGGTTCAGATAGGGCAAAAAGCAAAGGAGAGACTCCATACAATATAAGCAAGCAGAAATTAGTGAACAAAGAGAACAGTATTAGGAGCCAAGCCAGAAGAAATAAAAGTGTCTAAGGAGAAAAGGTGGGATTGAATGGAGTATCTCAAGCAAAAGAAGAAAAGATGCAGAAACAGAAGGAACACATGAACATGGTTTACAGGGCTACAGCCTTACCTGATAGGTGAGTAAGGGAGATGCCAGGCAGAGTAAGGTAAAAGCCCACCTCCAGTACAGGGTGAGAGCACAGTCCATTAGACAAAAATAACATTACTGTGAAATAATAACCATTTATGTTTTTGTGATTCTTTCCGGGTGTGTGATGGAGTCTTGCTCTGTTGCCCAGGCTGGAATGCAGTGGTGCAACCTCTGGCACTGCAACTTCTGCCTCCTGGGTTCAAGCAATTCTCCTGCCTCAGCCTTCTGAGTAGCTGGGACTACAAGCATGCATGCACCACAACGCCCAGCTAGTTTTTGTATTTTTAGTAGAGATGGGGTTTCAACATGTTGGCCAGGCTGGTCTTGAACTCCTGACTTCAGGTAATCCACCTGCCTCGGCCTCCTAAAGTGCTGGGATTACAGGCGTGAGCCACCTCCCCCAGCTAACCTCTTCTTATTATGAGTAACTGTTACCCAAGACTATTACTTATGGCCAGAGTTACCACAATAATTCAGTTAACAGCTGCACAGAACGGACAAGAAGAATACATTGTGAAGGAAAATCACAGCAAAAGCACACACAGTTGAGAAGAGCTTTGAGTGGGAGGTAGCTTTTACCTGACACTTAGGTTTCAAAGATCTAGAAGTTTACCTTTCATCTTTTACTGGCCTCCCTCCAAGGTGTCAGCCCCAGTGTTAACAACAAACCAGACTATTCACCATTGTTCAGTCACAGAATGTTCTTTTAAGTCTCCAAATTTTTCTTCCTTTCTGTGCCTGAAAACAGCCCCTCATCCTCCTTCAAGGCAAAGTTCCCAAATACGGCATTTGAATTTAATTACAATCTATTGATTACATCAGTTTTTTCCTTCGGCAAAACTTAGTAATCCCACTGAAATAGGGATTTTAGTGTAGCAAAGTAATTATGAGTTAAATAGAAAACCTTCTAAGAAGTGATGTCCCCAGAAAGGACTCTTGTGATCTCAATACAAATGGTCCCTAAATGAATGCTGAGTCCCTCTCACAGGGAAACCGAAATTTCCTTAGAAGGAGATTCAGGAAGCAGAAATATCCCCAAATCCTCATAGTAGCAAAAGCCTGAGAAATTTTCCATACCTCAGGATACACATCAGGGATTTGAATTTGGCACCCACTGTGCCATTTCCCCCAAACCACCAATTTATCATTACTCTTTTCAGATCGGACATTCTAGTGTTACTTACTTCCCTGGCAAACTTTGTGGAAACACCACATTAATCATTTCATATACTTTCAGTGTTGATAGCATTGCTGAGTTTGAGTTTCAGACCTCAAAAACCTGGCTTTTAGATGTTTCTCAATTGTATAGAAATTATCATTTTTTTAAGACTAGAAATATGAAAGTATAATTAGTTAGCTGAAACTGTCTAATATCTGTTCATTACACTGAGTTCAGCACTGAGTTCCTGCCATTTCTTGAGCATTTTATGACTGACAAGGAAGAAACCGCAAGAGGTTAAGCATTCTGTATGAACAACTAATGGGAATGTAACCAGGCTTTGCTGTTGAAGAGCACCTGTGGAATTGAAAGGGTGATTGTCCATGGGCCAGCTTGCTATTTAATACTTATAATTACCAAGTTCACCACACAGTCATTTGATTTGGTGTGACACTGGTCTCTCCATCAAAGTGCTGCCATTTTAAACTGTATTATCTATTGAAGAGAGCAATAAGGACCAAGTGCTTTCACATCAGCTCCTGGATCTATGCGCATACATTTTAAACTATTTCCATTCTCACTTTGGTGCTCCTGTCATTATTGGAAGTTCAAGATCTTACCTAAAAGCTACTTAGCTACTTTTTAAGTTTGCTCCTGTGGAATATGCCTCCCGTGTATCCTCTGAAACTACTTCATTTGGGCTATGTCTTTGAATAATATAATAATCAGAGCTAGCATTTACTTACTTAGTGGTAAGCACTGCACTGTTTTTACTTTCATTAACTCATCCAGTCTTCGTGCCATTATTAGGCCAGAGAGCTGAGGCTTAGAGACGTTAAGTCATTTGCCCAAGGTCATGGAGCTTGTGAGTGTCAGAACCACTAGTTTTTTGTTTTGTTTTGTTTTGTTTTGTTTTGTTTTGTTTTAATAGAGAGCATTGGAGATCATTCATACTATTTTTAGTGGTCAAAAAGTGATTGCTTTTATCTGGAATTAGTCGGAAAGAGCTGTTATTAACTTTGAGTTTGAATGTCTTAGCCTCATCCACCAAAGGACTATAGGATCGTTCTGGAGCGTACGACTAGAGTTGGATTAGTTACCACTGGATGGAACTATGTCTTCTCAGGTAGCAAATTGCGTCCTGTAAAAATCTCTTCAAGAAGTATGGTTTTTGGCCAGGCGCAGTGGTTCATGCCTGTAATCCCAGAACTTTGGGAGGCCAAGGCGGAGGATCACAAAGGTCAGGAGTTTGAGACCAGCCTGGCCAACATGGCAAAACCCTGTCTCTACTAAAAATACAAAAGTTAGCCAGGGGTGGTGGTGCACACCTGTAATCTTAGCTACTTGGGAGGCTGAGGCAGGAGAATAATTTGAACCTGGGAGGCCGAGGTTGCAGTGAGCCAAGAGTGTGCCACTGTACTCCAGCCTGGACAACAAAGAGAGACTCCAACTCAAAAAACCAAAAAAAAAACTTCACTATTGTGAACAGTGCTGCAGCAAACATGGGAGTGCAGATACCTCTTCAATATACTGATTTCCTTTCTAAAATAAAAATCTTTTAAAAATTGGTAGTCTATAGGACTGTTTGCGTATTTTTGCCTCTGCAGCCCTGGGCAGAAGGCATTTCAAAGTAGAGTTTTTGTGTCACTCTCTGAGAATTTTATCAATTGAACAATAAACACATGGAACAATTTCATGGGAAGGCACACATACAGAACCCCACCCCACTACTGCCCCAGTACGGCACTTCATTGTATTAACTGCACTCTTTGCTAAAAGGTCACTAGTTGCTGGGCAGAGCTGAACAGAAACTCTAGAGCTTGCACAATATTTACGATCTAGTATAACTGAGATGCAGAGTCCTAAAGACAGCTGTCTATATGGCAGAGAATTTGTTCAGCATTTCTGGAAAAAGTTAAGACCCAAAAGTAAAGGGCAGCAGAGAATAGATTCTCCTACTATGAAAAGATGCCCAGCTAAGAGCTATAAGTATTGAAGGATACTCATTGTGGAAGCTTGTTGGGGAACCATGAGTGGAACTGTATTACTCACTCAGGCTGCATGGATAAGAATTGGTATATAGGTATAGCGAGCATGCTGAATTTAGAAAAAAAGGAAAAACAGAAATCTGAATATAAAAGCTGTGAAGTTATGACTACAAATAGAAACAACGTAAATTCTTTAAAAAGTAAATATTTTAAAACTTTGTGCCCATGAATATTCTACTATTCTCTAGCAAAATCTGATGAAGAGTTAATATAACACTATTAAATGAAAATTAATTTTTGTTATAACATAATGAAATGTTTAAAGAAAAACTAAGTGACTAGGACAAAAAAGATAAAATATTTAATATATATACATGAAATAATAACATGTACTGGATGAGAATAATATACTGTGCATTATAATTAAAAACTTTACTTATATAGTTTAAATGATCAGAAAGCAATAAACATAAAATTCCATATTTCATATCTAAAATAATAATACTCTGCAATTTCCTCTTAAATTATGACTTGTAACACTTGCTGATTGACATATTTTTAAGTCTATCAGTTTTCAGATATCAAATTCAATTATGTAACAGGTTTATATTATGTCTATCACTTCATATTTGTTTAATTTTATTTCGGATAAACATATTACATTGGGTTTAATATACATGATGTTGTAAAACAAAAGATATGCCCCTTATTCTATCCCAAGTGTAGAGAATTTATCCCAACAGAGCAAGAAAAAAAATATCAAATCCTCAATGTTTAGGTATATAAAGAATGTCACATCTTTTCATATTCTGGAGTGTCAATAATGGAAGAATTAAAATGTAATTTCCTTTACATAAGAAGAGTAATAGTTAAGTAAGATAATATGTGTCATCAATGAAGTGTTTCTCCTGTGATAATTTATCCACTGGTTTATGGACTTCAATTCTCTAGGTTTAACAACAAATCTATGTCAAGATTCTACATAGATTCTATATAGATAGATTCGATGTTTTCCTCTCTGATTTAGCAGATTTACAGAGTTGTCTACATTCAGATGGTCCCCAGGTGTTTTTGGACTGACATTAAAGACTGCAGAAGTTCCTTCAGAAAATAAAAAAACAGTACAAATATAAGAAATTTTGCATCCAATTTTTGCTTTTGTTTTCAATATATAGTCACTATTTATGGCTTATCTTAATTTCTGGCCTTCTAATGGTTACAGGCACAAAGCAATATATTCATATTTTTGGAAGCAGCAAAGGACATAAAGCTTATTATCAATCTCTTATATCTAACTACATCCTGGAAAACCTAGTTCATCTCAGATTAATTTTTTAAGATTAAAAATAATAACATACTCTTTAAAATATCAAATCCAATAATATGTAAGAAAAACAATAATGAAATAATCTCTGGAAATATACCCTTTTTATGAGTTTACAGCAGGCAATAATATCTTTATACTTAATAAATGCTAAAATAGTCTAAGAAACCTTGCCTTACTCTATTAAGTCATAGTTCTAGAAAAATAAGCAAAATTTTAGTTTTTAGAGAGTTGGGCAGAAAAAAAGTGAACTGAAATATAACATTGTATATGAATCCTTTAAAAGAAATATGTGAAATAAAAATTAGAAGCTTTCTTCATTCCATTATAAAAGGGATGGATAGTCAATGAAGATTTTATATATATAAGAATTCTAGCAATCCAAAACAGCTATTATATAATTGTGTTTATTATATTTTACAAGCCAATTCATTGGAGCATGTCACTCTGATACGGAACATTTGTAATCTCCTACTGCCATCTTATGTAATATCTTGTCACTACACAATTCAGAATATGCATAAAGGAAAACTAAAAGCACTTCCTGGAGGTTGTATTTCAAACCTGTCAAATAAAAAATTAAATCTATTGTTCCACTCCTCACTCTAATTATACTATTCATTTATAAGAAATTATTTATAATTTCTTCCCCATTAGTTTTGTAAACTTTCTATTCATGTTTATCATCTTTATATACAGAGTATTATAATTTAAAATGCTATATAGCACTATATATTATTTAGATGCATGAATAATTCAAAAGCTAGAGTTTAAAATTTATAATAAAGCAGAAGCAAAGTACTATTCTTTAAAGCAAAAGAAGTCAACTTAACACTTTCTTAGAGACGTTTGTCCTGATGTCAACAATATTAACTCTAAATATATATCAGTATTTTAATCTAAAAATCACAATGCAAGTAGGCTGAATATGTATTGACTTGTCTATAAATTATAACAATCCTTGTTTAATACATGTCACAAATCAATCACTATTCAAAAGTCCATATAACCCAGTATAATCTGGAAGGCTGTCACTAGGAGAGTCTCTCCGCTTTTATTTTGCTACCTAATACCAACATTGCAACTAATAGAGATCAATATTAATTAGGAATGTGTTCATCCAAAAGTAACAGAAAGAGTCAACCAACCATGGCTTCTACGAACAAGAGTTTGTCTCCACAGCAGCAGTATGTTGCCTTTGATTCTATTTCTCAACAATTCATCAGTTCTCAAGGTCTTTCCAGCTTCCCATTTCACTATCCTTTGTACGATGACCTTTGCCCTCATGCTCGTCCTCTCATAGTCACAAAAGAGTTACTATAGTTCTAGACATTAAGTCCAGTATCAAAATTGGAACAAAAAGGAAAAGGAGAGTGCCAGATGCATCCATCCCTTTATTATCATTATTAGTTTCACTGGCGAGAACTATGTCATCTGGCTGGCCATTTCTAGCTGCAAAGGAAGCTGAGAAAATGAGTATTTAGTTCAGCACAGTCACTGTGAACAAAATTAGCAAGATACAGGGAAGAACGCATAGTGGAAACAATGTCTGCTGAAATAATGAGATTAATATTGGACTATAATTAAGATTTTGGGTCCAGAGAGTGGGCTAAGCAGTAGCAAGAAGCCTCCCTTTCTTTCCAAACTTATAATAATGCTAGCTAAAACATTAGGAAAAATACATAGCAAAGCTTAAAGCAAGGAAGGAAATCTTCAAGTGCCATAGACAAAGACAACCAAAAATAATACTTAGGAGCTGAAATCCTAAATTACAGAGGTAACTGAAATGAATGCACCCAAGAAGCAGAAGGGAAGATGCCTGATGCCATGCAAAGGCAAGAGCTGACACTGACCTGGAAGCTAGGAATGGAAGGTCTAACTGGGAGGACATCCCCTACCAATGCAAAGACATGGCACGGATATGAACAGTGTACCTCATGCCTGGGCTAAACTGGAATCTCTTGTAAGAAATAAGTTCCTGGCCTGCATTGTATGCAGATGTGGAGTTTGAATCCTTACACAACTCACACAGAATGGAAACCTCAAAAAGTAAAACCAACAGACATGTTCTACAACAGGTTCTGTAGGACACTGTAACCGACAAGCATAAAACCTCCCCAGAGGGACACCTTCATAACCATAAGCACATAAAAGATAATTGCTATGAAAGATTAAGTTGCTGGAAAAGCAAATGCCATGAATGGCACATCAAATGGAAGAAATCATCCCCAGGGATCCACAGATAATAGAGCAATCTCAAAGTAACTCTATAATAAGGGTGTTTAAAATATTTAAAGAAATAGTAACTATTAAGGCAAGATGGGATTATTATGAAAAAGAACAGACAGATTTTAAAGTGAATCAAATATGTTTTACAAATGAAAAATGTCTTAGAATATAAACAATTCTTTAAGAATCTGAACTTTACCATTGTAGAGTGGTTAGCAGGTTTTTAGGATATCATTTGGAGCATTTTCCACAGATTAATATTTGATACATTTTATAGGAATACACTTATTTTAAAAAGTTATTGGTCTTTTCAAATCTGGTCTTTGTCAGACTCTTTCAACTTTAAAAAATAAAAGCTATAAATATAACCCATACAAGGTTCAGGGGAGTTATGGAAGAAGAACAAGAAAAAATATTAAAGAAAAAGAAGATTTGATTTGTCCCTTTTCTCCCATGACCCTAAAATGAGCTTATATGTCATTCAGAGAAAACAAATGAAAGGGCTCAAAGACACAGAGTCATTTACAAGAACAAATCAATATAATGCCAACTGTATTTTAAGGACCTAAGGCATATAGGGCAGAGGTCATACAATCAAAATTGCAAAGATATACTCCCTGACCCTGAGGTCTCCACAACATGGCCACAAGGATAAATGTAGTAGCCCAGATGAGGACCTCCAACCAAGAAAAGCATCCTAAAAAGGATGAATTTTCAGCTGAATTTTGAAAGATCTGTGGGGACATGGGAGAGTCACAAATAACTATCAGAGTACTGCTAACTCACCTTTCTACATTCCTAGGTTTGTGTCTAGTCCTAATCCACAAATTTAAATCAGTTTTAGAGAAACCTGAAAGATCCAACAGATGTTAAAATTTATCCAGTGGATGGAATATCAATCTGCATTATGAACAAAAATTAAATGAATTGGCTTCCTTTCACATAAAAAATACATGAGTGCTATGTTCAAATTCTTCTTTGAAAAAATCTCCTCATCACTGGTCATTAGAGAAATGCAAATCAAAACTGCAGTAAGATACCATCTCACGCCAGTTAAACGGCACTAAAGAGTCTAGAAACAACAGATACTGGCAAGGATGTGGAGAAACAGGAATGCTTTTACACTGTTGGTGGGAATGTAAATTAGTTCAACCATTGTGGAAGATAGTGTGATGATTCCTCAAGGATCTGGAACCAGAAAAACAATTTCACCCAGCAATCCCATTACTGGGTATATACCCAAAGGATTATAAATCATTCTACTATAAAGACACATGCACATGTATGTTTATTACATCACTATTTACAATAGCAAAGACTTGGAACCAATCCAAATGCCCATCAATAATAGACTGGATAAAGAAAATGTGGCACATATACATCATGGAATACTACACAGCCTTAAAAAGGATAAGTTCTTGTCCTTTGCAGGGACATGAATGAAGCTGGAAACCATCATTCTCAGCAAACTGACACAAGAACAGAAAACCAAACACCGCATGTTCTCACGCATAAGTGGGTGTTGAACTATGAGAACACATGGACACAGGGAGGGGAACATCACATACTGGGGCCTGTTGGGGGTTGCGGGGACTAGGGGAAGAATAGCAAGGGGTGGGGGAATTGGAGAGTGATAACATTCGGAGTAATACCTAATGTAGATGACAGGGGGATGGATGCAGCAAACCACCATGGCATGTGTATACCTATGAAACAATCCTGCATAATCTGCACACATACCCCAAGACTTAAAGTGTAATAAAAAAAAAAATAAAAATAATAAGCATTAATTTTAAAAAGAAAAGAAAATGTGGCACATATACACCATGGAATATTATGCAGCCATAAAAAGGATGAGTTCATGTCCTTTGTAGGAACATGGATGAAGCTGGAAACCATCATCCTCAGCAAACTAACACAGGAACAGAAAACCAAACACCACATGTTCTCACTCTTAAGTGGGAGTTGAACAATGAGAACACATGGACACAGGGAGGGTAGTAACACACACCAGGGCCTGTCAGGGGATGGAGGGCAAGGGGAGAAACAGCATTAGGACAAATACCTAATGCATGCTGGTCTTGAAACCTAGATGATGAGTTGATAGGTGTAGCAAGCCACCATGGCATATGTATATCTAAATAACAAACCTGCACATTCATCACATTTATCCCAGAACTAAAAGTAAAATAAATTTAAAAAGAAAGAATCAATTATGTTGAGATTATCAGTGATTTTCACTTTCTTCTTTGTATCTTGCTAGAATGTCTAAATGCATGTTGCTTTTTATGATAAAAGAAAATGGAAAAAATAAAATTGAAACGCTAAATGGTTCAGAATATCAGTTGCCTCAAAGATAAGACTTGAGAAGACGTAGAAATCACTCCAGGCCTTTTATTCTATAAGAAAAAAGCTTTTTCACAAATTATTTTCAATGTCAAAAATTTCTAATGAAATACTATTATTACAAAATTTAAGAATATAAATATACTCAATCAGTTTTTCAACATCTAAGTAATAACTACTGTAGTTCTTTTAACTGTTCAATTACTTGATGGTTATTTAACTTCTTTAGCAATAATTATGAATGGTAGAGGAGGAGTGGTAGTAGTCATTTCCCCCTTCAAAATAAAAATATACAAAATAAAAAATCCTAATTAATAAGCTATGTCATACTAATCATTTAAGAAAAAAGATAAAATGGAAAATAATAATTGTCCAATCTATTCACCTCCTAGTTTTTTAAATAATTTTCTTTGTATAAAGTATGTATTATAATGAACAATAACCATGTTCTGCTTCATTATATAATAGAACTATAAAAACTGATCAACAAAGTTACAAAGGAACATAATAAAATAATTCTTCCACTAAGAGCAGTAAGGCCACATAAAAACTGGACTAAATTCAATCATAGCAATATAGAATACTTCTTACTAAGACAATGACAAAAACAGGAACACATACATGTAACAGATCAATTAGCCTGTTTCCTAAAAGTACCTACACAAATCACTTTTAAATCAACATATTAACAAGTCAATTTAAAACAAATTAGGCCTAAAGCCACATAAGGCTCCCCTCATTTCCTAGAACAAATAGTGTTATTTACTAAAGAACCCGAGTCTTTCCTCTAATTCTATGTTTTGCATATTTGGCCTGAGCTTCTTAAACGTATTTCAGAGGACTAGGCTGAAGATATTCTACTTTGATGCCATCCTGTTCGTGGTGCTAAGAAGAAAAGACATTGTAATTCAGAGATGGAAGCTAACGAAATGCTGGGCATCTGGGAAATCAGTGGCTGCAAATTGGAATCTCCTGGGGAATCTTTTCTAAAAATATCAGATTAATTAAATCAGAATCTTTAGAAATTGACCTCATGCTTTTTTTTTTAACTTACTAGATGATTCTAATATAGAGGACAAATTAAAAAGCATAGCAATATATGATATCAAGCAAACAATATTATTCAGGTTGAAAACATCCAGAATACAGCTGTGTTGCAGACCAACAGTCAGCTCCAAAGAGCATTAGAACACAAATATGGCAATGTTGGTAGTCCCAGAATACAAAGATGACAATTTATAGTAGCCAAGGCACCAAGACACTAACTAAGGAGCTGATTATTGACATACTGAAACAAACTAAAGCAAGAATTCTCCCTGGCGGTCTTACTCTTCAAAAGCCATGAGAACAAATATAATCTGGAAGGTGAATACAATTTATTGATGAATCTACCATATCTTCCCTATTTTTTCTTATATTTTACTGATAAAAATGGGTTAAATGTGATAACCCTGTCATACTGACATTTGGGGTGGCATTTAGTTAATACCAAAGCTAAACCTAAAGAACTTAAATATGAAAATAAAAATTAAAAATTTTATCTTTTCCCCAAAATTTAGAAGTATCTGGATGCTTGACATTATCAATGCTTTCTTTAACAGGTAAAAGACATGCCTTCCAACTTCTCAGTATGCCTCTCAAGATCCCTCGATCTGGCTTTTCTTACATTTTGCTTTAAGCCATATGAGTGAATGCATGTTCAATGGACAGAACATTGTCTAGTATATTGTAAGGGTTATTGAAGGTAATATTATCAGTATATAGCTCACATTATAAAAAAAATTAATATTACTATATTATCTAATTATATTGTTATAATTGCTATCATTTATATTATTAACCATTACAATTATTACAATTGATAGCTTTATCATTATTATTAACATACATACTTCTATGTTCATAGCTGCTGCAAAATCCAGAGTTACTTAAGCCTCAAAAACTAAGTCAAAAGTATAGGACCATCTTTCAGAGCGCAGCAGTTAATCACATGAACTTCAGAGTGAACAGAAAACAATTTGAATCTTGACTGATGCTGTGTGATTTTCCACAAGTGAGTTCGCTCTCCATGCCTATTTCCACAACTACAGAAGTGTAATAATAATAATGGTTGTGTCTGAGGACTCTGGAGAGGATTAAACGAGATAGTATCCATTTAACACTTGATACAGCACCTACAAGTGCTCAATAAATGTGGACTGGCATGCAACATCCCCAAGATCTGCTCTAGGGAAAATAGAGGTTCTTCCTGGTTTTGTACACATAGAATTATAGAACTGGCTGTGGAATTCTATCAAACTATTTTCATGAATATTTTATTTTTATACCAATGGAAATATCTGTATAGCTACAAAGAAAGCCAAGGTAAAAATATTACACGTTAAATGTTATTAAAGATGGTCTGAGTCTAGTAGCATCAGTGTCTCTCACATAGTGGGCCCTCAATAAATATTAAATTCATGAATAAATTGACTGCTGAAAGAACATATAGTATAATTTTCTGTGTTTTTATCTTTCGATACTCTGGGAATAAAATTTTTATATAACACTTTATATCTTCTGTGTTACACTCTTAAGATACAGATAAACACGCTCTTTTACCAAGTGTTTGATGGAGTGGGAACTCTGTCAATTTGAATTGGAGAGAATATTCAGAGTAATGATAATCTTATGGTTTGAAACCTTTTGAAGTGTTAATAGGCTTTTGCTTCAGGAAGGAAAATAAGCACTTGTCAACTTGGGTCAGATCAAGCATTTCAAGAGTAGTGCTCAAAGACATTTGGTAAGAATAAAAAGTAAAAACCAGAACAGAATAGTTCTTACAAAATCTACCTTCATGGAACAAGAAATAAACATAAGTTAGCCTCTAATGTACATTACAGGCATGCATAAAATGCATGAAATGCAACTCTAGTTTTCAATAGTTTCTTTGCCTTTTAAAATAAGTCCAATGTCTGAAAGCATTGGCTTCTGTGATTTTTAAATATTGTGCTCAAAGAGAAGATCATGCCACAGAGATGTCAAAATATGAAAGTTAAACATGCACAGAACAAAAGGTAGATGAGAACAGAGATTTAAATTGGGTAGCTGACTTGGTCAAGTTCATAGAGCTCATCAAGAGCAGAGCCAGAAAAAAGAATGGGAAAAGTTCAAGAATTCCATTTTTCTCTCTCTTCTAAGATTGAAAGAATCCTAAAATGACACAAGCAGGTCAGCTTTTAAACTTAATCTCAGAAATAGTATGATTTCAGAGACAAGAATTTTTCTTTGTTAAAAAAAAAAAAAATCCTACTTGATATTGCCTAAAACTTCTTCAACAGGAAACAGAGCCTTTAATTGAAATGAGATGAAAAGATTAACACGCAAATAAAGCATGAAATTTCTCGATAAAGAAGGATGGCTAGAAATCAGGAAGAAGGTGTGTACTTGAAGGGTAAGAGAGATCCCTGAAGGAAGAAAGACTGTTAAACAGTAACAACAGGGAGGGCTCATATCTCTGACTTACCAAATTTGTCCTACACTAAAATCTGTATAGGATACTAATTAAAAGCTTAAATTTGAGTGAGAATTTCACTCAAATCCTACCAAGGTATGAATATGGCATGTCACTTTACATGCCTAAGCCTCAGGTTTCTCATCTTTAAAATGAAGATGCATATACTGTGCCTATCTCATATGGTTGTATGAGAATTAAAAGAGCTAATATTTGGAAGACATCTGGCACAATGCCTGGCACATAATAAACAATTAATACATGTTAATTATCAATATCAACTTATATACATCTTGAACCTAGACCTCTTGGGAGTAAATATGTTTAAAAGTCTCATTCATATTCAACAAAGTATATAAATTTCAGCAATGTTATTTCAGGCCTCTCAGATTAGGACACGATTTACTTTTATTTCTATAAAAATATGTTCCCCAAGAGTAAATATAAATTATACTTCTTGAAAATATGTTTCACATTGTTAAATCTAATTTTGCCTATCTTTGTACTTCACCCAAATATACTTCCATTAATGTTTATAAATAAATGTAAAGCACTGAGCATACAAATAAGTGCCATTGTCATCTAATTTGATTTGATAGAAAATTCAATAAAAGAAGTCCCCATGAATAGATTTTATGCAACCATGTCTGTCAGTCAACTATATCCATATCTGATATGATACTGGTTTTTAAAAAGATTTTTGAATGGTAAAATCCTATGAAGAGAGGACACATTACAAATATTACATCTTTTAGAAAAATAGAGAAATATTTCTAAGTGTCTGGATCAGCAACATCATATCCCGGGAACTTGCTGAAAATGCAAAATTTCAGGCCTCACCCAGACCTGATTGATCAGAAACTCAAGGGTCAGAGATCTGAGCAATCTATACGTTTAAAAACCCTCCAGTTGATTCCGATGCACACAAAAGTTTGAGAATCACTTGTCTAAACTCTAGTCGATATGGTTGCCTGCTTTAAACACCCCTAACTGTAGCTGTCTAACACCTAAGGGGCTGCACTTGCAAATGATAAAGAACCTAGAATTCTTGGTTACTGCCATGTGATTACAGGGGAAGTTCCTTTCTCTACTACCAATTACCAAAACCCCATGACAGGTGAAGGGGAGGTATCTGGCAAGACTTCAAGTTGTATAGCCTCAAGATACAACCAAACAGATGAAAGCACTGAATTTTATTTCCTATGGGAAATTCCTAATCAGAATGAACACAGCTGCGATCAGAGTAAGGACTTCATGCTCCTTTCCACCATGCCACCACCATGAAGCTGGACACTGTTCCCTAATGTCAGTAGTAACAAAGGGGCCCTCAAGGGAGACTTGACTTAGAAGATCCTTAACAATATTCCAACTCCCTTTTAAGGGATAAATCAAAATTTCCTTAAAGGCTTAATCCATTTAGATAAACTGATTCTCTGGGCTTTCTAAACTATTGGGTTTGAAATTGTGGACCTCAGTTATTTCAAGAGATTATCCGTTTCTAAACATATAAAGCACTACATGTAGATAATAAATAACAAAGCAGCCCATGTTCAGCCCATGCTCAGCCTGTGCCAGAAAGCCTCACTCAAGCTTCCCCATAACCCAATGTGGTAGTTCCACAGAAGAGTAATTTAATCAAGGTCCTCTGGCTAGCAAATGATGTTGACAGCAGTCTAATTCAAAAATAAGTACTCTTAAGACTACCACATGGGCTCAGAAATGTGCAGATATCTAGGAAACTGAGTCACTACATCAGACAGAAATTTTGTTTGAGGGACTGAAAAATTAGAGAAGACAGGTACTTCTTATTTCAAGGGAGAGAAGAGGCAGCCAGGCACAATAAGCTTGACTAGGTAACAAAGTATTAGTTGCCAAATATTTGCACACTCTGCATAGCTGTCATTCAATCCACCTCAGCCTAGCTGCATGAACTTATATCTGTGGTGTAACAATAAAGAGGGCTTGGACAAACCCTAAACAGGTTTCTACTAAAATATTAAGAAACAAGCAGTATTGTTTTAGGATACGTCTAACAAAGAGTAACCCTAAAGGCAGATAGATAAGGGCATTTTCTTTGAGTTCTCTCTTCTCTCCTCACCTCCAGTGTACATATAAGAGCAGTATATTAACCATAGCCAAGCCACATAAGAGATAGAAACTGGAAAATCAGGAGCAGAGGTTCTTCTTGCTGTCTCTCAGGGGCTTCCTAAGACTCGTATCTTTTTTCCACTGTAGCTAAGTGCACTCTTTTGTATCTATGATAATAAATCCAGGTTTGAATTTCAGTTCCAGCCCTTACTACATATATGACCATAGACAAGCTATGCAACCTCTTGAAGATTCCATTTATTTATTTGTAAAGTGGACTAATAATCAGTAGTTACCTCATAAGCAGTCATGTATTACCCAACAGACAGACCAAGAATGTGCTCCATGCACCAGCAGAGCAGGGGCATCAAGTTGAAACAATAAAGTATTTTGAAAAAAAATGATATGAAAAACCATCAATATGGTCATTAAAGTTGTAATTTTGCAATATAATGTGTACTATATGAAATTGTCTTGGGTTTGTGCTTACACTGTGGGAGTGGCAACAAAATACCATAATCTTTTCAGTGCTTATTGCAGCTGTAGGTCTCAATTTGGCCCTGTCCACAGAATGGATATGAAGATTAAGGGAGATTATACATGGGGTGTGCTTAGAGAAATGTTTGGCCTAAAGTAACTTCTCAATATATGATGATTGTTAGTATGATGTGCATACCTACTTCCTCTGCTCGCTTGTATCTTCTGCTTACACATGACTTCAGCTCGTGGAGCCAACCATAACCCTTGCTCTACAAAACCTTTCAGCTCAAGTTCACCATAACTGAACACAACATTCTATGCCTCGCAGTTCAAATCCTCAAGAGCAAAAAATTTGAGTGGACTGGACCCAGTAATTGCAGGCTGAAGTGTAGGGTGGTAGAACAGAAGTGAGTTAGATGACCACCTAAGTTTCCTTTTTTTCTTTCAACAAGAGATGTAATTATAATCTGAGAAGTTAGCTTTTGCAAATTTCTGCTTTGGTAAAAATCAACCCCCAAATCCTGTTATTTACAAGAAAGAAGGTTTATGGTGAGCTGTGACTCTGTCCCACGTGTTTTCTTCATTCCATGATCCAGGCTAGAAGAACAATCTCTATGACACACCATTCTTTTGCCACAGGGAAAAGAGCAATGGTGAAATGACTGATGGCAAGTAAACTTTACGGTTAGACAACATATAAGTCACTTACGTTCACATTAATCAAAGAAAAGCACATGGTCAACCCTGGGGCTGGGAAGTACAATCCTCCTATGGGGAACTCAGTGAATAATTAGGGAAAATAATACAACCTGGCACGAAGACCCTGGGGAAGCAAGTTCTTTAATACACATCTACAATCGTGTGAAAAACCATGACATTTAAAGAACATAAAGTAACAAACTATGTTGGGAACTACTGCTTAAGAATGTTTGTTTAAGGTCTCTTAAGTCATTAGACAATCTGAAGAACTTTCTGGTCAGCAGGAAAAGGTATCATTTTCTGTATGTGAACCAGTCAATACAGAAGTGTTTTGGGGATAAGGAAGCTATAAATTTTTTTTTTTTTTGAGACAGTGTCTCACTTTGTTGCCCAGGCTGGAGTGCAGTGCCATGATCTCGGCTCACTGCAACCTCAGACTCCTGGGTTCAAGCTATTTTCCTGTCTCAGCCCCCCAAGCAGCTGGGAATACAGGCACATGCCACTACACCCAGCTAGTTTTTGTATTTTTAGTAGAGATGGGGTTTCACCATATTGGCCAGGCTGGTCTCAAACTCCTGACCTCGTGATTCACCCTTCTCTGCTTCCCAAAGTGCTGGGATTACAGGCATTAGCCACTGTGCCCAGCTGCCTTAAATTTTAATATAGCATATACACCTTTCTATACTCAGAGCACAAACAGCTCAAGAGAGCCATCGTTATTTTTTTAATAATTTAAGGAATTTAGAAAACAATTGTTTCTAGTGGCATAAGCTTGTACATTTAAATGTAATCAATTTCTTCTGCTTCGTTAAAATATGAATTTAGGGGAACATTATAATTAAATTAGTTTTAAATACCATAGCGAGCATCAATAATTAGTGCTATAAATATTTAGTAATGATAATGTGTCATATGATCCTAGAATAGTACAGGGAGTCTGCAGACAACAATATATAATGAAACCACTCTTTTTCAAATTGACCATAATACAGTAGATCAAAAATATATAATTTTAAGTATCTGCAATTAGTAGTAAAAGGCATGATTATATGTTTCATGGTCTATGAATAAATGCACTGAATCTAAAATTAAATTTTGAAGCATTGTGGCAAAGCTAAGAATAGTTCCATTGCTATGTCTTCTCTCTCCTCTCTAGAAATCTAAATCAGAAAGTTTTCATTACTCTCTCTACTGCGTCTATAAAGAGACTTTATATAGTCTGTTGCCCTTTAAGTCAAGAAATTAATATAGCTCTATCTTCCAAGAGACGCATAGCAAGCCCAGGGGAGGTGTCACATCAAGTGGTATCTGAAGAATTGCAAAAATGAATCAGTATTTTCTCTTTTAGACAGAGTCTTGCTCTGTCAACAGGCTAGAGTACAGTGGTGTGATCACAGCTCACTGCAACCTCTGACTCCATGGTTCAAGCAATTCTTCTGTTTCAGTCTCCTGAATAGCTGGGATTACAGGCATGCGCCACTATGCTACTCTGGAGGCTGAGGCAGGAGAATCACTTGAACCCAGGAGGCAGAGGCTGCGGTGAGCTGAGATGACCACTGCACTCCAGCCTGGGCAAGAGAGCAAGACTCCTTCTCAGAAATAAAATAAAAGTAGATTTTGGACTGAGACGATGGAGTATTTTTGGACTGAGACGATGGAGTCTTATAAATATATAATCATGTTGTCTGCAAATAGAGACAATTTGACTTCCTCTTTTACTAACTGAATACCATTTATTTCTTTTTCTTGCCTAATTGCTCTGGGTAGAACTTCCAGTACTATGCTGAATAGGAATGGTGAGAGAGGGCACACTTGTCTAGTGCCAGTTTTCAAAGGCAGTGCTTCCAGTTTTTGCCCATTCAGTATGATAATGACTGTGGTTTTGTCATAAATATCTTTTATTATTTCGAGATAAGTTCCATCAATACCTGGTTTATTGAGAGTTTTTTGCATTAATAATTGTTGAATTTTGTCAAAGGCCTTCTCTGCGTCTATTGAGATAATCATGTGGTTTTTGTCTTTGGTTCCGTTTATGTGATGGATCACGTTTATAGATTTGCATATGTTGAACCAGCCTTGCATCCCTGGGTTGAAGCCTACTTGATCGTGATGGTAAGCTTTTTGATGTGATGTTACAGTCGGTTTGCCAGTATTTTATTGAAGATTTTTGCATCCATGTTCATCATGGATATAGGCCTGAAATTTTCTTTTCTAGTTGTTGTTCTGCCAGGTTTTGGTATCAGGATAATGTTGGTCTCATAAAATGAGTTAGGGAGTATTCCATCTTTTTGTATTGTTTGGAATAATTTCAGAAGAAGTGGTACCAGTTCCTCTTTGTATGTCTGGTAGAATTCGCCTGTGGACCCATCTGGTCCTGGAATTTTTTTTGGTTGGTAGGCTATTAATTGCTGCCTCTATTTTAGCCCTTGTTATTGGTCTATTCATTGATTCAGTTTCTTCCTGGTTTAGTCTTAGCAGGGTGTAAGTGTACAGGAATTTATCCATTTCTTCTAGATATACTGGTTTATGTGCATAGAGGTGTTTGTAGTAATCTCTGATGGTAGTTTGTATTTCTGTGGACTTGATGGTGATATCCCCTTTGTCATTTTTTATTGCATCTATTCGATTATTCTCTCATTTCTTTTTTATTAGTCTGGCTAGCAGTCTATCTATTTTGTTTATCTTTTCAAAAAACCAGCTCCTGGATTTATTGATTTTTGAAGGGTTTTTGGTATCTGTATCTCCTTCTGTTCTGCTCTGATCTTAGTTATTTCTTGTCTTCTGCTAGCTTTTGAATGTGTTTGATCTTGCTCCTCTAGCTCTTTTAATTTTGACGATAGGGTGTCAATTTTAGGTCTTTCCTCACTTTTCATATGGGCATTTGTTGCTATAAATTTCCTTCTAGACAGTGCTTTAAATGTGTCCCTGCTTTAAGTGTGTGCCAGAGATTCTGGTACGTTGTGTCGTCGTCCTCACTGGTTTCAAAGAACATCTTTATTTCTGCATTCATTTCATTGTTTATCCAGTCGACATTCAGAAGCAGGTTGTTCAGTTTCCGTGTAGTTGTGTGGTTTTGAGTGAGTTTCTTAATCCTGTGTTCTAATTTGATTGCACTGTGGTCTGAGAGACTGGTTGTTATGATTTCTGTTCTTTTTCATTTGCTGAGGAATGATTTACTTCCAATTATCTAGTCAATTTTAGAGTTAGTGCGATGTGGTGCTGAGAAGAATGTATATTCTGTGTATCTGGACTGGAGAGTTCTATAGATGTCTATTAGGTCTGCTTGGTACAGATCGGAGTTCAAGTCCTGGATATCCTTGCACATTTTCTGTCTCATTGATCTGTCTAATATCGACAGTGGAGTGTTAAAGTCTCCCACTAGTACTGTGTAGGAGTCTAAGTCTCTTTGTAGGTCGTTAAGAACTTGCTTTATGTATCTGGGTGCTCCTATATTGGGTGCATATACATTTAGGATAGTTAGCTCTTCTTGTTGTATTGATCCTTTTGCCATTACATAATGCCCTTCTTTGTCTCTTTTGATCTTTGTTGGTTTAAAGTTTGTTTTATCAGAGACTAGGATTGTAACCCCTGCTTTTTTGCTACCATTTCCTTGCTAAATATTCCTCCATCCTTTCATTTTGAGTCTATGAGTGTCCTTGCATGTGAGATGGGTTTCCTGAATACAGCACACATATGGATCTTGACTTTTTATCCAATTTGCCAGTCTGTGTCTTTTGATTGGGGCATTTAGCCTATTTACATTTAAGGTTAATATTGTTATGTGTGAGTTTGATCCTACCATTTTGATACTCACTGGTTGTTTTGCCCATCAGTTGAAGCAGTTTCTTCATATTGTCGATGGTCTTTACCATTCGGTACGTTTTTGCAGTGGCTGGTACTGGTTGTTCCTTTCCGTGTTTAGTGCTTCTTTCAGGAGCTCTTGTAAGGCAGGCCTGGTGGTGTCAAAATCTCTCAGTAATTGCTTGTCTGTAAAGGATTTTATTTCTCTTACACTTATGAAGCTTAGTTTGGCTGGATATGAAATTCTGAGTTGAAAGTTCTTTTCATTAAGGATGTTGAATATTGGCCCCCACTCTCTTCTGGCCTGTAGGGTTTCTGCTGAGAGATCTGCTCTGAGTCTGATGGGCTTCCTTTTGTTGATGACCTGACCTTTCTCTCTGGCTGCCCTTAAAATTGTTTCCTTCATTTAAACCCTGTTGAATCTGAAGATTATGTGCTCTTCTTGAGGAATATCTTTATGGTGTTCTCTTTATCTCCTGGATTTGAATGTCGGCCTGCCTTGCTAGGTTGGGGAAGTTCTCCTGGATAATATCCTGAAGAGTGTTTTCCAGCTTGGATTTATTCTCCCAGTCATATTCAGGTATACAGATCAAATGTAGTTTAGGTCTTTTCACATAATCCCATATTTCTTGGAGGCTTTGTTCGTTTCTTCACAGTCTTTTTTCTCTAATCTTGCCTTCTGGTTTTAGTTCATTGATTTTGTCTTCAATCTCTGATATCTTTTCTTCTGCTTGATCAATTCGGCTATTGAAACTTGTGTATGCTTCACAAAGTTCTTGTGGTGTGTTTTTCAGCTCCATCAACTTGTTTATGTTCTTCTCTAAGCTATTTATTCTAGTTAGCATTTCGTCTAACATTTTTTCAAGGTTCATATTTTCTTTGCATTGGATTAGAACATGTTTCTTTAGCTCAGAGAAGTGTGTTATTACCCACCTTCTGAAGCTTGCTTCTGTCAATTCGTCAAACTAATTCTCCAGTTTTGTTCCTTGCTGGTGAGGAGTTGTGACCGCTTGGAGGAGGAGAGGCATTCTGGTTTTGGTGATTTCATCCTTTATTTTTGCTAGTTTCTTTCCATCTTTGTGGATTTATCTACCTTTGGTCTTTGAAGTTGGTGACCTTCGGATGGGGTCTCTGAGTGGATGTCCTTTTTGTTGTTGATGAAGTTATTTCTTTCTGTTTTTTAGTTTTCCTTCCAAGAGTCAGACCTCTCTGCTGCAGGACTGCTGGAGGTCCACTCCAGACCCTGCCTGCCTGGGAATCACCTGAGGGGGCTGCAAAACAGTAACAGTTGCTGCCTATTCCTTCTTCTGGTATCTTCATTCCAGAAGAGTACCCACCAGATGTCAGCCAGTGCTCTCCTTTATGAGGTGCCTCTTTTGATATATGGTGGTCAGGGAGCCGCTTGAGGAGGCAATCTGTCCCTTTTCAGAGCTCAAGTGCTGTGCTGGGAGCTTCATTGTTCTGTTCAGAGCTGCTGGGCAGGGACATTTAAGTCTGCTGCAGCAGAACTCAGAACCGCCTCTTTTCCCAGGTGCTCTGTCCCAGAAAGGTGAGGCTTTATTTATAAGTCCTTGATGTGTTGCTGCCTTTTTTCAGAGATGCCCTGCCCAGCATGGAGGGAGTCTAGTCATAGGGTGCCTGCAGAGGCGTTGCTGAGGTGCCCCGGATCTGTCTAGCTGCTATGTAAATGTGCTTGCAGTTTTGTTTACACAGGTAAGGTTAGTACTGCCTCTGTAATGGCAGACTGCCTCAGTAATGATGGAATGCCTTGGTAATGGCGGATTGCCTGGATAATCATGGACTGCCTCAGTAATAGTGGACTGCTTCAGTAATGGGGATGCCCTTCCCTCATGGAGCTTGCCTGTCCCGGGTGGAGCTCAAACTGCTGTGCTGGCTGTAAAACTCTCAAGCCAGTGTGTTTCAAATTGCTGGGTCTTTGTGGGGGTGGGATCAGCCAAGCCAGATCACCTGGGTCCCTGCCTTTAACCCCGTCTTTTGCAGGGGTATGTACGGCTGTATCTTGCAGGCATTCTAGGTGCCAATTAAAATGGCTGCCCAGATTTGTGTGAGTTTTTGTGCTGGAAACCCGCAGTGCTTGTTGGCCAGCAGGAATCTCCTGCTCTGTGGTCCATAAAGACTGCTGGAGAAGTACAGTATCTGAACTGGAGTGCCAGAGTGGCCAGAAAAGCCCTCGATGGCCTCTGTTGGGTGTCGGGGGGATCCTCCGGTCTGCTGCACTTCCCGGGTGAGGCAGCGCCCCACCCTGCCTTGGCTTACCCTCCTTTGGTTACACCTACTGTCCAACCAGTCCCATTGAGATTCACATGGTACCTAGGTTGGAAATGTGGCAGTCACTCATCCTCTGCGTCACTCTTGCTGGGAACTTCTTTCCAGAGCTGTTCCTATTTGGCCATCTTGGCGGAGCTTTTCTCTGTCTCTTTTTCTCTCCCTCATTTGCTTTTTAAATTTCAATTCCAGAAAAAACGGTTTTTGATTAAGCAAGTGCCCCTACCTCAGCCATTCAACTGTGCCCTGAGGTGTTGCCAGTAAGTCTCGTGTATTACAGATTAAGACAAAGGACAGGTCCTTTGAAAAGGGAGAGAGGAAGGCTGTGGGTAATCTGGTAGTTACACACTACTTACACTGTGTTTGGCTGAGAGATTTATTAAGAAGTCATTTTTTACTTATTCCCAAGCAGTAACTTGAAAACTTTGAAAACTGAACCTTTAGAAGGCCATAGTAATAACAATAGCAATAATTCTGTATCTATCTTTCATCTGTCTATCCATCTAATTATGTTATGTTTATTCACTGCAGTGCACTTATATGTGTATTATCTAATTTAATTCTAGCTAAAACTGGTGAAAACTTAAAAGCAATTATAATCATTATGCTGGTGAAACGATTGGGCTCTTAATGATATTCACACATATATGTCTACAAAAGACCATGTAGAATGAGGCATTGTTAATAATAAAGGTTTCAAATATCTTAAGTAATTAGCCTAGAAATAGTGGAACTACACCATATTAGGAATCCAGAGACCTTGATAATGACACCAATCATTAGAGTATTTATAAAATTGTAACATCTGTCTTTATAAAATAATGTCTGTTTATGACTCTATTGGAATTCTCACTGTCTCTTGTATACCTTAACTTTTTTTATTTTGAAACATTAGTTTATATTAAAAAATAATATCAGTTGTCATCAGTGGATGCTTTTATGCTATGATATCTTTACTGGAATTTTCTCATTTGTTTTCTGTTTAAACAATTGTGTTCCTGTATCAACTCGAGATAAACACATCTTCGTTAACTAATACTTTAGAGGTATCTGAATGTTATTTGAGTTTTTACTTATAAAACCAGAAAAGCCAGGAAAAATCAACTCAAATTCATGGAATATTTATATTCTCCATCTGAATGCCACTCATCGCATAAACACAGAAATTGTCAGATGAAGCAGCAAAACACAGGACCTCTATAAAGTGCTATTCCCTACTGAGCAGATTCTTAGAAACACTGGAAGTCTTGCAAGAAAAATGAAGGGAGTGTACTTTGAAATAAGCATGATATTCCATGCTGAGACAAATCACACTCACAGGGTATATGAATATTGAAAGTAGAATTACAAACCAGAAACAAGAAACTCTAGCTAGAGATTCTACATCCATAAAAATAAGAAGAAAAATGTTAGTGTTTGGAAAAATGTAAAACATAAAGTTAAGCAAATAGAACAACCACCACCAAAAAAACCAAAAACGTACCACAGGATATATATTATTATCTTAAAAAAAAAACTAAATGATATTCTGTTTTGACTGCATTGATAAGTACACTCCTATAAAATGTGAATGCTGAAAGTGTAACAGTTGCAAACCTAATTAGATGAACCAGATGTGAATATGGTAGAAGACATTTCAGGAAAAACTAGTTTGGGCATGCTGGCTGTTTAAATCTTCCTAGCTCCTCTTTCTAAAGGAAATGTCAAACAAAATCATCTTTCATATAAAAACTTATAGCTCATACACTTTTAGAACATTTTTTGTTTATGGTTTCTTCATAGATTTGTATGTTTTTCAGTAACTGAAATTTTGTAAAATATTGTTTTTCCAGAGTTCTGTGTAACTTGCAGTAATATTGCACCCATACACTCCTGCATATGAAAAATGAAAAATAAGCGAATTGACAAAGCTTAAAAACTAATTATGACAAAATGGACTCTAAACAAAATTATCAAATTAGAAGATACATAGATGTAATGACACATTTTTTATATAAAGCTTCTTAAAAAGGATGATATATTTTTTCTATGTTACCCACAAATATATCAAACTTCCGTGTAACAGATGGACTAAGTGGAACAAATAGAATCCAAACATGTGTCTAATATGTTATATGTGACAAAGTTGTGAGAAATTAATTCTAGTATTGTGATTTATCTGAGAAATTATGCAAATCTTGCTCAGTAGAATCAATTATTAGAAATGTCTAACCTATAACCAAGGCAAAAAAAATGTGGAAAAATAGTAATTATAGTTTACACTTATGACATAAGATAGACAATTAGAACACTTTATTTTCCTGTTTAATTTTATGCATTATTTTAGGATTGTAAGAATAAAGCAATAAAAAGAAGGTGCACTGGAAAATATTTCAACTACTAACAGAATATAAGAAATGTTTGCATACAATTTGAATGACTTAAAGATATTAGAGTGTTTTAAATATAATAGAGTTTTATATAATACAGGTAAATCACAAGAAATATTAAAATAATATGTGAGGTTACATTGTAAAAAAAATTGCTTTATTGTTTCTGTTCACTTTAACACATTTTTTTTTAGTGACTGTGGGAAATAATGTACAGTCTTGTCCTTGATGTACATATGGTAAAGATAGATAGTTTAAAATTTTAATTTTGTTTTTTTCAGACAGGGTCTCACTCTCTCACACAGGTAAGAGTACAGTGGCATGACTGCTCTTCCCTGTGTGAGTGCACTGAGCATGGCTCACTGCAGCCTCAACCTCCCGGACTCAGCCATTCAACCTGCTCAGCCTCCTAGGTTAGTAGCTAGGACTATGGGTACACACCACCATGCCTGGCTTATTTTTTTTTTTTAATTTTCCATGAAGATGAGGGGTCTCACTGTGTTGCACAGGCTGCTCTCAAACTCCTGTCCTCAGGCATTCCTACTGCCTTAGCCTCTCAAAGTGTTGGGATTATAGGCATAAGCCACCATGCCCAGCCAATTTATATAATCTAATGATGTTCTATAGATGGCCGTGAATAAATGTTGTCTTGAAATCATACAATATTTAGGAAAGCACAAATAGAGAATATGTT
Organism: Cacajao melanocephalus; assembly: GCA_963573385.1. Lineage (NCBI taxonomy): Eukaryota > Metazoa > Chordata > Mammalia > Primates > Pitheciidae > Cacajao > Cacajao melanocephalus. The sequence continues at coordinate 9,927 of CAUYLG010071270.1, read as the reverse complement.
GTATGGGTAATAATGGATAACATTTACAAAAATAGAGCACTTGGTGAAATACAGCATGGAAAAGGCATTGGGTATAAGCATAACGGTCTGGAAGATAAGTAATCTGGATAACACCAAAGATGAGGTTAGACCAAAGTGTCATACACCTAAGGGGGAGAATAAAATGGCAATAGAGAAGACATAATGGTTATTCACGAAGGCTCTGAAAACATATTTCCTAGTTGCAGATCTGGACCTCCCTCTTACTGACATTGGTTCATCTGCTTAAACTTTCTATGGTTTGGTTTTCTCCTGTATAAAACAGGGGTAATATTTTCTGTCCCATGGGATTGTTGTAAAGATTAAAATTTACATATATATATATGTAAATTTTATGTATATGTGTGTGTGTATATATATATATATACATACACACAAATACACACACACACACACATATATATACACACACATATGTAGATATGAAATGTTTATACCACAAAGTGACATTTAGAAATACAAGTATTACCTACTGTGATTATTTGGTAGTCTATAATAAATTATTATCATTATTTTATTTATTTATTTTGAGATGGAGTTTCACTCTGTCACCCAAGCTGGAGTGCAATGGCACCATCACAGCTCACTGCAACCTCAGCCTCCTGGGTTCAAGCGATTCTCCTGATTCAGCCTCCCGAGTAGCTGAGATTATAGGCACATGCCACCACTCCTGGCTAAGCTTTTGGATTTTTAGTAGAGATGGGGTTTTGCCATGTTGGCCAAGCTAGTCTCAAACTGCTGACCTCAGGTGATCCACCAGCCTTGGCCTCCTGAAGTGCTGAGATTACAGGCATGAGCCACCATGCCCATCCTGTATTCTATAATAAATTATTAAATATAATGTAATTTGCCTTTAATGGCAAAGTGAAGATATCTATAAATTCTGACCCCCGCATTAGTAATAAAATTTCTTAAAGAATTATCAAAGTCAGTTTTTTTTTAGAACTCCAAAAATTAACCAAAGTTTAAAACAATTTTAAAAGAATTTATTTTAGAAAACAGCTGAACCACAGTATAAACAGGGATTTCTGATACTTTAACTTGGCCTACTACCACTTTACTATTCCCAGCTCCGTGACAGACTTGAAAATTAGTAGTTTTATGACCAAAATAGCTATAGAAAGCATTAGCTTTAGAGCCATAGGCAGGGTTAGATGGGTTCAGAGTTCTCAAAAATTCCTAGCCCGTATTCGACCTATCGCACAGTTCCTGAAAATCTCACTGAGAGAACACTGTGATTATTTGACCTAACACAGAGCTTGCTCAATGAGAAGAGCCCAACCCTCAGGGTGATCATTGAAAACACTCAGCTGCATTTTTTTTTTTAATTTCCACTTTATAATACAGTGGTGTAAGATAGTCAACTAGATATGGACAGGAAAAGTTTTTACCGCTAAGAGACAAGACCACCAAGAATACTGGCATAATCCGGACAGATCTTTGGAACCAAGGCATTGAGCGTCATCGAAGGGATGAAGACCCCAAATTCAAAGGGGAAGAAGGTGGGAACTCTGCATGTGGTTGCCAAGCATGAAGGCTTGTTTGGAACCTTGAGCAGCTTCTGGGGAAGTCGTGAGTGAAGGAGGTGTGAAGTGGCTCACTCTTACCGTGGACCTTCAGAATCTTACCTGCAGGAGACCCTATGACTCCCATGAACATTTGAGTGGGCAGGAAGAACTCCAGCTTGAAAAGAGCCAACAGGGTCTGGTGAGGGAACGGCCGCAGTGGAGCGTGGCCATGCGCATCCGGAAGGATTCCCATACTCCTCTAGGTGGCTTTAGCATTTGTTGGATGCCAGACCTAGTCAGAGCAGGTCTATCTTGCCTGTGGGGTGGGGCCAATCTGATCTGAGTGCTCCCCATGTCTGCTGGCCTCTCCAAGGGTTCCTGCCTGGCTGCTTGTAGCACAGTTTCGGCTGCCCAGAGGGAGCACTTGCCAGAAGCCACCAGCATACCTCTTTCAACAGCAGACACTACCTAACAGTTGAAGAGCTCCTGCACAGGGGCCTCCAGTGGCACATGTGTGCCTGCTGCCCTCTCCACGCTACTCTGCTAGTGTGGGCACATAAGCTGCCACCACCACTGCCCCCAATGATGTACACATATGTGAGGAAATCCCCTCTATCGTGCTGCTGCTCCAGCAAGCACGTTTACAGGCACCTCTGGTGACAGAATTTGTCACCAGTGGACTGGGAACACCTCAGCCCTTCAGCAGTTGTTTAACATGAAGGGACAAGAGAAAAAGCCATAGGCATGGTTCCAGCTCGCTGTGTTAGAGCACACAGTCCAGAAGTACTCAGCAGAGCCCAGGCTCCATCCAGAAATAAGGCAATCAGAAAGCATGGTACTGCGATAAACACAGACATATAGACAAATGGAACAGGTTAGAGGACCAGAAATAACGTGTTACACCCACAGCCATCTGGTTTTTGATAAAAACAATAAAAAGCAATGGAGAAAGAACACCTTATATTAGTAAATCATGCTGGAATAACTGGCCAACCATATTCAGAAGATTGAAACTGGACCTCTTACATTCACCATGTAAAAAGTTAACTGCAAATATATTTAAGATTTGAATATAAGACATAAAACTATAAAAACCTTAGGAAAAAAACAAGGAAATAACATTCTTGCTATAAATGGTGGCAAAGATTTTGTGACAAAGACTCCAAAAACAATTGCAATACAAACAAAAATCATCGTGTGGGACTAATTAGACTAAAAAACCTTCACATAGTAAAAGAAACTATCAACAGAGTAAACAAACAACATACATAAGGAGAGAGATTATTTGCAAACTGTGGTCTGATGAAGGTCTAATATCCAGAATCTGTAAGGAATAAATCAATGTGCAAAAAACAACCCTATTAAAAGGGGGGCAAAGGACAAGGATAGACTCTTCTCAAAAGAAGACAAACACATGACCACCAAGCATAAAACATGCTCAATTTTACTAATTAGTAGAAAAGTGCAAATAAAAGCCATGATGAGATACCATCTCATACCAGTCAGTATGGCTATTATTAAAATTTTTTAAAATACCAGGTGCATGGGCTCATGCCTATATTCCTATATTTCCAGCACTTCGGGAGTCTGAGTCAGGAGAATCACTTGAATTCAAGAGTTTGAGATTGCAATAAGCTGTGTTTGTGCCAGTATGTCATTATGGGTGATAAATTGTGTCTCATCTCTTTAAAAAAAAAAAAAAAAAAAAAGAAAGAAAAAAAAAACAGATGTTGGAGAGGTTGTAGGAAAAAAGAGAAAACGTGAATGCTTACTGTTAGTGGGAATACAAAATAGTCCAGACATTGTGGAAAGAAATTTGGAGATTTATCAAAAAACTTAAAACATAACTATGATTTGACATAGCCATCACATTACTGGGTCCTAGTGGGTCCCATCCCACCCAAAGAAATGTAAATCACTTTACTATAAAGACGCATGCATATTTCCAACTCAGCACTACTCACAGTAATGAAGACATGAAGTCAGCCTAGATGTGGACTGGATAAAGAAAATGTGGTACATATACACCATGGAGTAGTATGCATTTATAAAAAGGAACAAGATCATGTCCTCTGCAGCACAATGGGTGCACGTGGGAAAATAAGACCATTATCCCAAACAAATAACACAGGCACAGAAAACCAAATACTGCATGTTCTCAGTTATAAATGGGAACCAAACATTAAATATAACTGTAGACAAAGAGGGGAAAAATAGTCATGAGGCCTACTTGAGGGTGGGAGGAGGGTGAGGATTGAAAAACTCTGTATTGGGTACTATGCTCACTACCTGGGTGACAAAATTATATGTACACCAAACCCCTATGAAACACAATTTACCCAAAATCTGCATATGTACCCACTAAACCTACAATAAAAGTTGGAAGGAAAAAAAAGACTGTGATACCAGCTGGTAATTTAAAACTCCAGCCAAAGCTGGGTGCGGTGGCTCACATCTGTAATCCCAGCACTTTGAGAGGCCAAGGTGGGTGGATCACCTGAGGTCAGGAGTTCAAGACCAGCCTGGCCAACGTGGTAAAACCTCCATTTTACTAAAAATGCAAAAATTAGCCAGGCATGGTGGCACACGCCTGTAATTCCAGCTGTTTGGGAGGCTAAGGGAGGAGAATCGCTTGAACCCAGGAGGTAGAAGTTGCAGTGAGCTGAGATCATGCCCTTGCACTCCAGCCTGGGTGACAAGAGTGGAACTCCAACTCAAAAAATTAAAAAATAAAATAAAAATATGACTCCAGCCAAAAATGTGAAAGAAACATCTAGGAATAACATTTTTACAGAGGGCTCTGATATATTCTTGAGGACCTAGAAGGCTGAATACATGTTCAGTGCCGCATGCATGCTCCTGAAAGACATGAGATCTTACTTTCTTCTGACTGGTCTTGAGGTGTAGCTCAGGCAGGAAACAAAGGCATTAAGTTCATTTCCTTTGCAGGAACATGGATGAAGCTGGAAACCATCATTCTCAGCAAACTAACACAGGAACAGAAAAGCAAACACCCCATGTTCTCACTCGTAAGTGGGAGTTGAACAATGAGAACACATGGACACAGGGAGGGGAACATCACGCACCAGGGCCTGTCTAGGAGATAGGGGAGGGAGAGCATTAGAAGGAATACTTAATGTAGATGACAGGGTGATGGAGGCAGCCAACCACCATGGCACATGTATACCTATGTAACAGACCTGCAAATTCTGCACATGTACCCCAGAACTTAAAATATAATGATAATAAAGACTTCCAAAACAAAGAAATATGATTTATATGTACATTTAGGAAATATTTATAAAAACAATATAATTACTTACCTCCTTCTTCCAGTTCAGGGTTGTGGTGGCGGGAGCCCATCAAGGAAGCTCAGGGTGCAGTGTGGGAACCCACAGTGGAGAGGTTGCAATTTCATTGCAGGGCACATTCACAGAGATACCCACACTCACTCTGGCCAGTCACTCACTCCTTCAGCCAACTAGCCGTACCTGCACATCTTTGAGCTGTGGGAGAAAACCAGAGCACCCAGAGAACGTTTACACATACATGGGGAAAACCTACAAACTCTCCACAGGTGGAGCCTTGGCTGCAAAGTGGTTTTTATCTAATCAACTTTATGAGGAATCAATATTTCAGTATAACATTTGAGGACCTGCTATACTTGCATAGCAGTCTTCCTATTTTTGTAACGCAGTTTGGGCACGGAATTTGAAGTTAAGAATCCAATTGCAAACGATTTTTCCAGACTTTATCCCCTTCAAATGCTTTCTCTGAAGCTTTTGCTCCAGACAGTCTAGAAAACTTGTTATTACAAAAAGTAAGACCTTTCCTCTTTACTTGCCCTTGCTCAGTGTTATATTCTCTTGAAGTAACTCTTTTTTTTTTTCATTTTCCAGCTTGAAGAAAATTTACCTCCTTAAATTGTAGCTAAAATGCCAGCTCTTTCTTCTAACCCTCTCTAGATGTATCTCTATTCTCTTTTGTGCTACCAGATGCTTGTAAGCACTTAACATATTTGTGTTTTATTAGTCTAAGTTTACTAAATGCATCTTGATGTCTCTTTGCATTCTGACTCCATCATTTACTAGTTGTTAACACTTTGTGAAAATTATTTTTCTTTTTTATGATTTATTTTCCCCAGCCATAAAATGATGCAAATAATAGTTCCTACTTCAAAGAAGCAGTGGAAGGAATAAATAAAATAATTCATGTAAAGCATTGATTGTATTTAGTACCAGACATTAGCAAGCTTTCAACAGACATCAGCTATTACTCTACTTTTTCCTATATTCATTTGTATCATTAGGTAGATTATTTAGCTTATAAGCTTCATAATGTCAAGGCTCACAGGAGTGACTTGCAAAATTTGTAAATAATATTTATTTAACCCATTTCCCATTTAGAAAAAAAAATTTGCAGCTTGCTGCCAATGCTCATTTAATTTTACATAAACTCCGTTTTGAGGCTTAAGCAAATCTGACTGATTTTTCACTGTGAAAATAAAATATGAAACTGTTATTGGAGCTATTTCTAAGCAGAACGTGTCTCTAATTCTAATGTAAAGTTATATACATTCCTGTTACAGAATACTCTTATCCTTAATCCTAATGTAACATCACATACATCTCTGTTACAGAAAATAACATCATATTCTGTCACAGAGTGTGACATCACATACATTTTTCTACAGATATTACTTTAGGATTAGAGACAAGCATATTCTCCAGGCAAACAGGAAATGGGTTAATAAATTTACATTCAATTTGACTATATAGCCATATCCCTTTAGTATGTCAATCTTTGTAAAATAATCATATTTTTTAAAAAGCACAACCTTTCTCTATTCTTAATCTACTTTTATGTGACTTATAAAATTTATATAACTTCCCTATGTCTGAGTTGCTCACTGTTAATACACATAGTGATCAATTACAATCTATGATCAATTTTATTTCTCAGGGAAAATTCTTAATTAAAGGTAAAATTAAAAGTTCAGCAGATAGATGTTTTTTCAACCCACTCATACATTCCAATTCACTGTCCCGGTTATATGCGTGAATAAGTGCATTTAGAGAACAAACTATAAAATTGGATTTCATCTTAAGACAAACATTTACAAGCAAGTGTTTTCCTGCTGGATGAAAATAATATGTTGATTTGTACAATTTTTACTTTCAGATAATTGTATAATTGCATTTGTTTTTATATCCAAAATTATAGGAAATTAATTGCATATTTTTGAGTTGCGGCCATCATATATACTCTCAGCCTTTCTCCAACCCTCAAGCTCTCCCCTGACTTGTCTACTGTTTTTGTTCATTTTTTTGTTTGTTTTTTCACAAATTAAACATTTTGTATATTTTTGATAACTTTTTCTGGCAAAATGTATTATTTTGTTATAGTCTGTGTCATGTATTCTTTTCTGTTGCTCCTCATCATGGGTTAAAAGAAAGGACTGCTCAGTGTCGTATGACTTCCGTGACACAAAGTACGGATAATTTGCTTGTTTTCTCAGAGAAGCAGGCAGGCAGCCAAACTTCACAACCAAAATTAGTTCTCAATTTAGTGTTCAATGTCATTTCACAAGGACTAGAATGAAAAATGAGACACAGGACATGTTAACTCTGAGGAAAATTATCACTTCACCTTGTATAGGGTGTCTTTACGGGATGAAATCAGAGGAGATAAATCATCACACTCTGTGACAGATCTGCCTGTCATTTGGGGAAAGATGTCCCTCAGTGACAGGGCAGGCACTGGGCAAGTTTCCCTCAGGTTATAACAAGATATATTTTATGCCTCAAGATAATTATAGAAATTTTAAAATGAATATGATGTATGCAGGACGCACATCCCAAGTCGATTTTTCCAAGTAACATTTTAAGCGTGTGTGTGTGTATATAAATACAAATAGAGGTGCATACACATTTGTGAACTGCATATATCCTTGAAATGGTATCTGAGTAAAGAAAATGTTTACTGAGTGCCTCCAATGAGCACTCACTGTGTGGCTTGTGGTCATCAATATGCATAAATGCATATGCCCAAATTTGAGGCATCGAGAATTTTGTTCTTCAAATTTTTCATCAGAAAACATGAAATAGCTTATATTCAAGTTCCTACAAAGTCAGTCACATTATAGCAAAATCTATCACATATTCTTTTTTGAAATCTTCAGTACTTATTGGAAAAAGCACGTTAACTAGACATGATAGCACTCCAAATCACATTTTGAATTGACACAAAAGTAAACTTATAAAATTTATCCAATTAGAGGCAAATATATTTTATGCAAATTTTGTGCTTATTCCACAGTTATATCATCACAATTGAGAATTTTGTTTAATGTTAAAGTATTTTTAAAAGTAAGAGAGAAAGTGTTAAATAATGGGAATTGTAAATACAAGCTTTCAGAAATAATGGAAAAATAATCAGCTAAATGTTCCATGAATAGTCTGTGAATGGGTCTCTGAATTGAGCATCTGAAATAAAATGCTCAATGGCAGAATCATAAATGTTTTAAAAGGGCCAGAGCAGACATTTTCAGGGGAATTCATAATCTGAAAACTACAGGATAATGAAAAATTATCTAGTGCTGATAGTATTAAGGTAAAAATGTACTAGATCATTCAAAAAGTAGTTCTGCATTAACAAACTTAAAGATTGACTGTCTAAGTGCAGCTCTAGGTTTAACAAGCTAAAGCTATATAAACTGCTACAAACCAAAAATATTCTGTTATAAATTTAAAGCTATGCTCTGAAGAATGTAAATCTGATGTTTCAATTTCTTCTAAATCTCCATTCTAGTTTTATCAAAGAAAAAAAAAATGTGTAAATCATCTTTTAGAAAGTCAATCACTGTATATTTCTGGTTACCTGATATTTATAAAAATAAAATTTTAGAAATCAATTAACGTTTATAATGGGAAACGATGTAATTCATTAAAATTATGCCAACTTTAACATTGGATAACATACGTATATATAATTAAGAAATGAACAATTCAAAATAATAATTTAGGCCTACCCTTCTAAGAAAAACAAATATGTGATAAGCCTTTGAGTGACTTTTATTAATTCCTTTCTTTTGCATAGTAAAATAGATGAGCAAATATTCACTCATTTACTCATTTATTCATCATGCATTTATTGAGCATATCTCTTGGCTGGGTCTTGGGCTAGGCACTAGAGGTACAGTGTTAAACCAAGAAAATGGCATCTCAGCTTTAATCCTGGTGATCATAGACTTAGTTTATATCACTGATTGTTCAGGACTGTTTTAACAATAGTATGTTAGTGCTACATGAGCCAGACAGGGAGAAAGTTTGAACTGGGAACAGATAAATATGCAGGAATAATGCAAATGATAAGAGATGCTCAAAAGCTAAAACTAAACAGGCCATCAACAAAAGACGGATTGCCACCAGTTTAAAACAAAATAGACAATCTGAAATTAAAGGTTGTGGTTCAGGGTGTGCATTCATGTTCACACAACTGATGGAGGAGGATAGTTCAGAAACTGACTCAGAGATAACCTAGAAGAAAATAACTTTACTGGCTCTGTGGTCTGAGTAGTTAAAACTCTATCTAATTCTATTCATTCACTTATTCATTCATTTACTCATTCATTATATTATTCATTATATATTATATATTATTATATATTCACTTATTCATTCATTCACTCACTTATTCATCCGTTTATTCATTAATTTATTGAGCACCCTCTCTCAGGAATTCTTCTATTTCATGGATATAGAGTGGTAAAGCAAACTAAAAATAGTCCATGCCCTTATGAAGTTTATATTCTACCAAAGATAATAAATGTCATAAAAATAGAATATGTATAGATGTAGGTTGTATATAGTGTCTATACTGTACCTACATGTGAATGGTATATTGTATTTGTCTACATCTATATTTATGTACCTTCATATCTCTATATAGCTCTCAACTCTTTGTAGGTGCAGGTAAATAATAGAAAAGTACAAATTGAATGGTAGATGAGATGGAGAGCTAGGAGGTCTAATAAGCTATGCCGATTCACTTTGTACAAACAGTATCTTTCCTAGAAATCTTGAACATGATGCTTCTCATGTTCCCAGTTCCTCAATACTCTCTCCATCCTCCATGCCTTTAATTATACTGCTCTAGCTACTTGGATGTTATTCTCAAACTCCTGTAATTTGAGATTTAAAAAGACCTGTTTTTGTTTCAAAGCTTTTTTTTTTTTTTATTTTATTTTTTTTATTTTTTGAAAGAAAGGAAAAGAGAGGAAAGAAAGTGAGAGTGAAAGAAAGAAAAAAAAAAAGAATGTACGAGAGAAAGAAAGAGGAAGAAAAAGAGGGAGAGAGAACAGGATTCTTGTTCTACTGCC
>CAUYLG010071269.1:0-27765 GCA_963573385.1 Cacajao melanocephalus | reverse complement strand
CCGAGTGGCTGGGACCACAGACACATGCCAACACACCCAGCTAATTTTTTGTATTTTTTGTAGAGATGAGGCTTCGGCCGGGCGTGGTGGCTCACGCCTGTAATCTAAGCACTTTGGAGGCCAAGGAGGGCGGATCACCTGAGGTCAGGAGTTCAAGACCAGCCTGACCAACATGGTGAAACCCCATCTTAAAAAAAAAAAAATAGAGAGAGAGATGAGGCTTCACCATTTTGCCCAAGTTTTTTTTTTTTTTTCCCCTGAGAAAGGGTCTCCTTCTGTTGCCCAAGCTGGAGTGCAGAATGCAGTGGAGTGATCATGACTCACTGTGGCTTCAACCTCCCAGCCCCAAACGATCCTCCCACCTCAGCCTCCCAAGTAGCTGGGACTATAGGCGCGAACCATCACACCTGGCTAATTTAAAAAAAAAAAATTTTCTGAAGATGGGGTTTTTCCATGTTGTCCAGGCTGGTCTTGAACTCCTGGGCTCAAGTGATCCTCCTGCCTCAGCCTCCCAAACTACTGGGATTACAGGTTTTGAGCCACCCTGCACCTGGCCTTCTAAATACTTTTCTCAAACCCCACATTCTATCTTTTAGCACATTTTGTTGGCTCTATTCAGAATCCTGTATTTTATATTATTTTGAATATGTATCAAAATACACATTCACATAGCTTGTCACTATCACCTTAGTTCATCTTCTGCCTGGATTTATTAAAGTCACCTCCTAACTAGTCCCCCTGCTTCTACCCTTGTCGTTCTTCCAAGTCTATTCTGAATCATTGCAAAGGGTCCCTTTTAAAGATGGTGTCACTCTTTTGCTCAAAACATTCTGATGGCTGCTCATCTTGCTGAAGTGTAAGGCCAAAGTCCTTACCCTGTCTGACATGACTTCTTCCATTCTCTTCCTCTACTGTAGCCACTTTTGCCTCCTTGTTGTTCCTTAAACATTCCAAGCATGCTCCCTTCCCCTAGCTGTTCCTTCCAACTAGAAAGCTCTTTCTTTACCTTAGGTATCACCTTTTCAGGTCTTAGCTAGAATGGCATCTAATCAGTGAATCCTTTCTTCCCCATTCCACCCTCTCAAATCCTCTTATTTTCCTTCCCAACATTTTATGTATTAATAAATATCACTGTGTGTCTGCCTCAACAATTTAAGCTTCACAAGGGCAAGATCTGTATTTCTGTTGTTGTATCTCCAGTGTCTACAACAAGGTCTGGCATGAGGTAGTTACTTGAAAAATATTTGGGGAAAAATATAAATCATTAATGCCAAAACCCAGAAAATACGAATTATTAAAGCCGAAACTCCAGCATACAGCCTCCATGCCACATGCCCTAAGCTACTCAATCTTGCCACCTTTTTCACACAACTCTAACACTTCCACGTAAATAGCAGAGCCTTTTCTATACTACACACATATCAAAACCTAGGGCCAACATTTTTTATTTTTTATTTACATGCCTGCTTTCTCCTAAGTCAGTAATTTTCAAATACTGAGCCTTAGGTTTTCATGACCTCATAAAGTTCTTTCCTCCTGACAGTCTCCCCATTCACTGCTAACTCTTCTCTCCTTCACTATTCCTTTTTTTTTTCTTTTTTTTTGAGACAGTCTTGCTCTGTTGCCAGGATGGAGTGCAATAGCGCATTCTCGGCTCACTGCAACCTCTGCCTCCCGGGTTCAAGTGATTCTCCTGCCTCAGCCTCCGGCGCACGCCCCTACACCCAACTAATTTTTTTATTTTTATTAGAGACAGGGTTTCACCATGTTGGCCAAGATGGTCTCAATCTCTTGACCTTGTGATCTGTCCGCCTGGGCCTCCCAATGTGCTGGAATTACAGGCGTGAGCCACTGCGCCCAGCCTCTCCTTCACTATTCTAAGGAAACTAGCCCTCTCCTCAAATGATAAACACTGATTCTTTTACAAGTTATATCATATTAACTAGACAACATGTTTCTTTGAGTTCATCTAGCACAATGCCTCACACACACATATTTTTTCTCAAATATGACTAGTATTCCTTCTCCAATTCCTTTTACAAATGTAAAGCTCACTAAAAATCTTAATCATTCTTTTCCTCTCATCCCCATGAATTGTCTACTCTCAACTGGATGTGAGGAGGAGAGCATTATCAAAGATAAAAAGAGAATTTATCAACTAAGATGAGCAAGAGTGAAATAAATAACAAATAAATAGGTATTTGCTATAATGTGGCTGTCTCCTTACTCCCAAGATCTGAAGGAGGGAGGAAGCAGTAAAGGCAGGCCAGGTAGATGAGAGCTTGGATTGCCTTTCACAACCCCTGGCAACCTGAAAGAGCAGGGCTCACAGGTTCTTGAAGGGGCAAATTTGACTTAATCTTAAAGGTATTCATGTTGACTCTGGTGTTAATGGCTTAAGAAAAGATTTAAAAATTAAAAGGAGGACACCAACTGATCCATATTTCATCACAATGCATTCAACTCTTTTACTTCCTATTGTGTTTCTAAGAAAATTCCAATGGCAGAAGAAAAACAGTAGATTCAAATATAATGACGGTAATGTAAAGACATGATTTAAATTTTTTTCAATTATACTAATAAGGGGAGACAAAGACCACAGATTATTGCAAACTCTTCCCCCTAAAATATCATACACGTTCTGTTAGGAAAATTACACATTTTTAAAGTTTCTCTGTGGAAGCTTAATTTGCCCACAAAACAAAAGATACTGTTAAAAAAAAAGCAATGTCCTTGGCTGGGCGCAGTGACTCACGCCATCATCCCAGCACTTTGGGAGGCTGAGGCAGGCAGATCACTGAGGTCAGTAGTTCAAGACCAACCTGGCCAACATGGTGAAACCCCATTTCTACTAAAAATACAAAAATCAGCCTGGCATAGTGGCGCATGCCTGTAATCCCAGCTACTTGGGAGGCTGAGGCAGAAGGACTGCTTGAACCTGGGAGGCGGAGGTTGCAGTGAGCCAAGATAGTGCCACTGCACTCCAGCCTGGGCAACAGAGCAACACCCTGTCTCCAAAATAAGAAAATAAAAAAATTTAAAAAGTAGTGTCTTTAATATTATAAGCACCCATGGGAAAGCTACCTGGAGTTAATAAACATTTGCCAGGAATAACCCAGGAAGGGGTGTTTGTCGATGTGTGTATAAAAATTGAAGATTAACTACAGCTACTGGTAAATTGAAAAGTTTAAACGAGGAGAGAGAGTGAACAGGGGAGAGGATGGGTTGGAATTCCCCAACTTCCACAGGTAGGAAGGAAAGCATTCTTTTCTGGTGTGTTTTTCACCAAATTAGGGTGACTTATATTCCCAAAACTGGAAAAGAAATTAAATTTTAAGTAGCTACATACAAAAATCATTCCCCACAACTGCACAACATTAAACTCTGCTTTTAACATTTCCTTGAAGCCTGAAAGCCACACCTTTTACCGAATGCACTGCTAATAAATGTCAACGTGTAAGCATTCAAATTTGTTGGAAACTATATAGACAAGGTCAAAGATGACTTGCAAATAGACTAGATCGACTAAATACTATAGCGATGTAACAGCAGGGATGAGAAAGCTGCCAAAGAATATAAACATATAACTAGAAATACAGACTTAAGGCTGGGTGTAGTGGCTCACGCCTGTAATCCCAGCACTTTGCGAGGCTGAGGCAGGCAGATCACGAGGTCAGGAGTTCGAGACCAGCCTGGCCAACATGGTGAAACCCCATCTCTACTAAAAATACAAAAACTAGCCAGGGCATTGGTGGCAGGCACCTGTAATCCCAGCTACTCAGGTGGCTGGGGCAGGAGAATGACCTCAACCCAGGAGGCAGAGGTTGCAGTGAGCCGAGACTGCACCACTGCATCCTAGCCTGGGCGATGAAACAAGACTCCATCTAAAAAGAAGAAAAAAGAAATACAGACTTACAAGGAATCATAGAAACTATTGGTCACTCCCTCACTTCATTCAACTGCTCATTTGTCACCTCTCAGAGGCCTACACTGACCACCCCATCTAAAATAGCTGCCCTTATCACACTCTATTCCTGAACTCTGACTTATTTTTTCCTCACAGCAGTTGCCACTATAAGCCATTATATTCTATAGGCACACCTGCTCGACTGTTTGCCTCTCCACTGAAACATAAACTCAATGAGGGCAGAAGCTTGGTCGTTTATTTTTCATCCCTGGGCCTAAACACATAGCTGGCACTCAATACACAGGTGCTGAATAAATAAATGATAAAACTGAAACCCAGAGAGGTTAAAGGATTTCCTCAAGGTCACAGACCTAGCAACAAACACAGCCCTTACTACACCCTTGTCTACCATAGCCCTGTGTGTTGGCGCTTTCCACAGCCACTTCCACTACACCACAGAGCCTGTTCCAGCACATGATTCTATTTAACAGATTTCTCCTCTTTTTTTTTTTTAAGTGCCAAAGAAAATACATGTTACCAAAAAAAGTGACACACTGGGTAGCATTTTAAACTCAAGTGTTTCGCCAACTAAAACTATACTCAAATTTCATAAGTATACAGGCTTAGCCCGTAAAACAGAAAGGCACAACTATTCATAGTTCTTTAAGTTCCTCTTGAAATTGGTGTGCATGCCTTGAAAGTTTTAAAACAACCACTGAAAACCTATTCACCAATTCTGAATGGCCTGTAAAGTATCAGCCTCACTTTCATTATTTTCAGAGCCCACAGTATCTCCTCCCTGGCTATACTTTATCTTGCATAAAAGATTATGCAAGGCAATGTAACTAACTTCAAAGCCCCTCTAGCTCCTTTTAAAGTACGAGAAAATCTCCGAAAACACTGAACATAAAATTAACCCTTGGGACGTTTCAGATTCTGAGAACAGGAACCATCTCTGAACCAATCTCTCTGACTGTGATCATCTAGGTCCTTCATTTAAAATACATTAATTGGAAATACCTAAAAGAAACGTGGGAGGGGGTCGGAAGAAAGTGAATAAGAGATATTTACATATGTTAAAAAGGGAGCTGATAAATGCATAACACTTTTGCCCAACGTCAACTTCTCTCGTGTCAAGGCCTCACCGACACAACTTCTGCTGTCTTCTTGATCACCTTCCTCGCAGAGAGGGGCCAAAGCCGGCACCTTCTGCCGGGACCGTCTCTAGACCTAGGATGGGGCACACCGGGACAGCAGACAATTTGCTCCACGTCTCTCAAAACTACTGCTAGACCAATTAGTAAACCGAGAGGGCAGCCCTGAGATGCGGGATGACCAGAGTTGAAATGAGCCTGGGAGTTAAGAGTGGGATGGGGCGACGAAGAGGCGTGGGGAGGGTAAACAACGCACCGGGAACAGGAGTGAGAACAGAGTTGAGGTGGGGTCAGCGAAAGGCAAAAGGCGAAGGAAGGAAGGGGACGGGGCTCAGGGTGGGATGGGCGGGAGCAAAGGGGGAGGGGACGCGAGAGGGCTGGGGGAGGGGGAGAAGGGTCCGGGGCGGGGCGGAAGGGAGCAAAGAGGCGGGATGAAGACGGCCAGGCCGGGAGGGTCTTTACCTGCAGCTCCGCCCGCTCCACCTCCCACTGGGCTCTCTCCACCTCGAAGCGGGCCCACTCATGCTGCAGGAAGTGCAGGATCCCGGGGAGACTGTACTGGGCTCGGGCCGCCCCCGCCACAGCCGCCTCGTCGCTGGCCGCGGCAGCCTCCGCCAGAGGCCCGAGCCCCTTGGCACCGCCGGCGCCCGGGTGGTTGTTGCTGAAGAAGACGCCGGGACCCGCCTGCTCGTCCATGGCGGCCGCAGATACCCGGAGAGCTGCCCCGGCGCCCAGCAGCGGAGGCAACAGCGGCGGCAAGCAGCGCCTCCTCCTCCCTCCGCCGCTCCCGCCCACACCCCAGTCAGCAGGGAGCAGCCGCCTGGGCGCGGGGGCCGGCCGAGCCCGTGACGGGCCGGGAAATGGGTCAACTGCAGCGCACGGGCGGCCCGGGGCTTGCCGGGAAATGTAGTCGCGGGGCGGGGCGCGGGTGAGCGCGGCCAAGGCGGCCTGTGGGGCTGCGCCTCGCTTGGGGCGTGGCTTCGGACCCGTCCCGCCCGCTCCGGCTCGCTGCGGAGGGGGCCGGCCGGGCGGGGAGCGCGGGTTTCCTCAGGGGCTGGCTGGGCGCGGGCGGGCGGCGTTCCAGCGTTCCTCGCACGCGGAAGTTGGCGGGCGGCGCTCCCTGTTGCACACACACACACACGCTCGCGCGCGGCGCTCCCTGTTGCACACATACATACACACGGAAGTTATCACGCCAAGATACCAGTCCGAGTCCCACATCTTTTAAGGTTTTCTGGTCGTTCTGTGAAGAAACAGGGTCAAAGCGAGCTACCTGGTGCGGTCGCGGAACTGGGGTTCTCCCGCCGTCCGTCCGGTGTGCTCTCGCTCCGGCTCCGACTTCGGAGTTTCGGTCACCCTAGACGCTCCTACATTCTGCCAATCTGCGGGTCGCTGTCGCTCCTGCCTTTCTTTTTTGACTCGAGGGGCTCAAACCCGTTGCCTGACCAGTTTTCATTTCTGAGGAACGCTGCTCACCTCTCCGAGACAACGCCGCAGCTTGCTGCTGCTGCCTCCAAAGTGTGGTTTGTTGACAGCCCGTCTGAAAACCTGCTCTGTTGAAGTTTCTTTCCCTTTGCAGCCCTCCTGCAGTAAATCCTGTAAAAGTTTTAGCAGCCAATAACAGATGCTTTGTTATTTCTTTCTCATTTTTCCTGTCTTATTCCCGCTCATTTTTACTCCATTTAATTGAACATATATTTTGATTATCAGTTATCTCCCGCTCTGGGAATATTAAGATAAATGACACCATTTCTGTTATCAAAGATTGGCATATAATCAAATATCACAGTGCCTTCAAAGCGACACCACCTGAAAGAGCAAGGTCCCTTTCTGCTCCCTAGCCCAGTCTTAGATATCCTGGCCCCTCTCCATTTTCACTTGTCCTGTTCCCATTTTCTTTGACGATTCACTTGCAAACTGGCAACAGCGTCCGCCTACCAAAGGTACACCAAAGTTCTTTTCCTTTTAAGTGGCTCTCTGTAAATATTTTCCTTCTCTGAAGTCTGACAGTGTGTCACTATAATTTCACACTGCGACAGTGGGAGAAAGGAAGGCCTTTGAAAACAATTTTAAAAACGCAAATGAGGCTGGGCTTGGTGGCTCACTCCTGTGAACCAAGCACCTTGGGAGGCTGAGGTAGGTGGATCACTTGAGGTCAGGAGTTCGAGACCGGCCTGACCAATATGGGGAAACCCCGTCTCCACTAAAACTGCAAAATTAGCTAAGCGTGGTGGCGCATTCCTGTAATCCCAGCTACTCTGGAGGCTAAGGCAGGAGAATTTCTTGAACCCAGGAGGTGAAGGTTGCAGTGAGCTGAGATTGCGCCATTGCACTCCAGTCTGGGCGACAAGAGCAAAAACTTCATCTCAAAAAAAAAGCAAATGAAATTAAGCACCTTTTTTGTCACCCTAACAAGTTATCTGGAATTCTTACGTTTTCTAGGAAGTACTTCTGGGCTATCAGACTTGATGGCCATGAAAAAATGAAAAGATACAGGCTGCTGAGTGACATGTCAGGGAAAGACATCCTGTTCCTGTCCTCTCTCCCCTCTCCCCTTTCCCATGGCTACTTGCAGAAAGGACAGGAAACACATTGTATCTGCTCTGGTTGCAAATAAAGATGGAGAACTCTGTTCTCTCGTTAATTGATGTTTCTGCTTTATGAATTCATTCTTTTATTATCATAATAAAAGATTGATCCAGACCTGGCCAAATTCCCTGTGTCATAACTTATTTTGGCTGTCAGTGTCCTTTGAGATACAGCCCAATCTTCTCATTTATAGCTCAAGGAACTAAGTTTCAAAAAAATTGAGACTTGTCTACAATGAGGCATTGAGTGAGAGGACACATGCAACAATTCATTTAAGTCAATTCATGGCAGACCACAAAATGTAGTTAAATTTATAGATAATCTGGACTACCACCCATATACAAAAACACTGTTTTAATTCATAGTTCAACTTTATTCCTCACAATACCTTTTTTTGCTTTATGAGGACTCATTTACATTTTGACCGGGGGCCATGGCTCATGCCTGTAATCCCAGCACTTTGCGGGGCTGAGGCAGGCAGATCACTTGAGCCCAGGATTTGTGGGCAGGAGGTAGGAGGCAGGAGAATTGGGTCTGGAGGCAGGGAACATAAAGCAGATTCATGCTGACTTCCTAGAACTGAATCAAATGGAAACACTTCAGCTATGACAGGAAATATCCTCTCCATGTACTTAGAGCGCCCCCCAAGTAAATGACTGTAACTTTACTTCATCCTCTTCATTTACATAGGGCATATACCAAGTAACCAATGGAAACTTCTAGAGGATATTCAAACCCCGGAAAATTCTGTAATGGGGCTCTTGAGCCCCTATGCGTGGGCCTGCTACCATGTTATGGAGCCTACATTCATTTTCAAAAATCTGTGTTTGTTGCTTCGTTATTTCCTTGCTTTGTTTGTGTGTTTTGTCCAATTCTTTGTTCAAGACTCCAAGAACCTGGACATCCTCCACCGATAACAGTTGGATTCCAGTTTGGCCAACATGGCAAAACCCATCTCTACTAAGAATACAAAAATTAGCCAGGCATGGTGGCACATGCCTGTAGTCACAACTACTTGGGAGGCTGAGGCACAGGAATCACTTGAACCTGGGAGGTGGAAGTTTCAGTGAGCTGAGATCATGACACTGCACCCCAGCCTAGGCAATACGACGAGACTCTGATTTAAAAGAAAAAATTTTAAAAAGAAGGCCTTTCCTTAGAGTTCTTGTGCCTTAAGTTGCCTTAAAATAATAGGACTATGATTCCATAATTTTTCTTTAGTTGGGCCCGGTGCTGTGGCCCATGCCTGTAATCGTAGCACTTTGGGAAGCTGAGGCAGGTGGATTGCCTGAGCTCAGGAGTTCGAGACCAGCCTGGGCAACACTGCAAAACCTTGTCTCTACTAAAATACAAAAAGAAATTAGCCGGGTGTGGCAGTTTGAGCCTGTAATCCCAGCTACTCCAGAGGCTGAGACGGGAGAATCATTTGAACCCAGGAGGCAGAGGTTGCAATGAGCCAAGATTGTGCCACTGCACTCCAGCCTGGGTGACAGCAAGACTCTGTCTCACAAAGAAAATAAAAATTCTCTTATACTCAATCAGCTTCTAAAACTGTTAAGTTTTTGAGGAGTGAGCTTACTGGCGATTGTTCTTCCATTTATTGGTTGTCTCTTTTTCACATTTTCTGTATTCAGCATGAAATTTTTTTTTTTTTTTTTTTTTTTTAGACAGAGTCTTGCTCTTTCGCTGGGCACCAGGCTGGAGTGCAGTGGCACAAGCTCGACTCACTGCAACCTCCACCTCCTGGGTTCAAGCAATGCTCCTGCCTCAGCCTCCCAAGTAGCTGGGACTACAGGCGCGCACCACCATGCTCAGCTAAGTTTTGTATATTTTAGTAGAGACAGGGTTTCACCATATTGGCCAGGATGGTCTTGATCTCTTGACCTCGTGATCTGCCTGCCTTGGCCTCCCAAAGTGCTGGGATTGCGGGCGTGAGCCACTACGCCCGGCCAAATTTTTGTTTTTGAGACTGGGTCTAGCTCTGTCGCCCAGGCTGGAATGCAGTGGCGTGATCTCAGCTCACTGCAACCTCTGCCTCCTGGGTTCAAGCAATTCTCTGCCTCAGCCTCCTGAGTAGCTTGGATTACAAGCGCCCGCCACCATGCCCGGCTAATTTTTTTTTTTTTTTTTTTTTTTTTTGATTCGGTGTCTTGGTCGGTCCCCAGGCGGGGGTCCAGTGGCATGTTCTCAACTCACTGCAACCTCCGACTCCTTGGTTCAAGTGATTCTCCTGCCTCAGCCTCCTGAGTAGCTGGGCTTACAGGCAGGCGCCACGATGCCCAGCTAGTTTTTTTATTTTTAGTAGAGATGAGATTTCACCATGTTGGCCAGGATGGTCTCAATTTCCTGACCTTGTGATCCACCAGCCTCAGCCTCCCAAAGTGCTGGGATTACAGGTGTAAGCCACCACTCCCAGCCTATGAATTTTTTTATGTAAACATTTAATCAAAAATAACATACAGAGAGGCTCACAAATGCTAACACTTTTTTTGTTTTTTTGAGATGGAGTCTCACTCTGTCGCCAGCTTGGAGTGCAGTGGCGTGATCTCAGCTCACTGCAATCTCTGCCTCCCAGGTTCAAACAATTCCCCTGCCTCAGCCTCCCGAGTAGCTGGGACTACAGGGGTGCACCACCACGCCTGGCTAATCTTTTGTATTTTAGTAGAAACGGGGTTTGCCTTTGTTGGCCAGGATGGTCTCAATCTCCTAACCTCATGATCCGCCTGCCTCAACCTTCCAAAGTGCTGAGATTACAGGTGTGAGCCACCGTGCCTGGCCTATTTTTCTAAAACTATCCAAAATGACCAGTTATTTGGGGCTCTTTAGATGCTCAAAGAAAGGTCTTTAAGTTGAACTTGACGGCTGTTTCAGAATTACGGCCAGAAAAAAAAGAGGACTGCTTGACAGGAGAAAGGCCTCCCCAAGGATTAGGATAACTTTAGGGAATAGAAATACACAATAACCCTTTGTTTACCCACCTCTTCTACCACCTGCTCACTCCCTAATCTCTCCCACCTCTCCTTTCTACTTACCTTGCTTTGGGGAGCCTCTGTTTCTACCTTTCTCAGATTCCAGCCAAACTTACTCCCTAAATTTGAAGTCTGGTAATGGCTAGGTTGGGGAAACAGCCAATACCAAGTTCGGAATAAAGGAATTGTAACATTTAAAATTTTTCTTGGAGTCCAAGAATTAAACCTATATCCAGTCTTGTGATATGATACGAAAATGGCTTCTATCAGTTGTTATCATTATCATTACTATTGTTTTCTTTCAGAAGAGTATGATTGAAGTTAAGGAGTTGCCTAATTTTAATTTTTAAATTAATGTTTTATTAATTAAATTTAATAAGTTTAAATAAAACTTAATTTAAAATTAAAGTTAATTTTGTAGTGAACGATATTTAGAGAAATAGATACTTCAAATCTAAAATCAGGATTCCTTTGACAAATCTAAATGTCTAACACGGGGGACTGAAATGATAATACAGCTCTGAAGCTGTAGCAAGACTTCTCTTGGAATATTAATGGTGATCAACTTCAGATTCTATTTCTCTAAGCAAAGGTAAACTGGATTCTGAACACATTCTTTTCCTTTCTCCCCGTCAATTCCATGCCTTGCTTCTCTACCCCTTTTCTCTTTTAAAATTTCCAATGAATGTAAGCTCTATTCAACAGATTGTTTTAGTAGCTAAGGTGTCCTCATTTCTAAGCCAGAAACTGAATTTAAAACAATTAACGTCTACTTCGTTACATAAAAATAACTGTGTGTGTATGTGTGGTGTATAGAAAAAGAGTATTTTTTATGAGCTTGCTATTCCTGTCAACTATGCAACTGAGATGCACTCATTTCCAGGTATAGCCACTTTCTCAGCAGACGACACTCAATTTTCATTTAGGCTTGAACTGCTCAGAATGGCACTGCCTTCCCAAGCTCCCACCTGGTAGTCCTTAGACATAAATTAAGTTGGTCCTCAAAAAAATTCAAATGTGGTACAATATTTTTTACAAATACGATGGGCGAGGGGGAGGTGGAACGAAATCTGGGCACTGTGCAAGAAAAACAAGAGGAATGAATGAAGTTGAAGAGTCCAATACATTTTGTTTCATTTTGAAGACTCTGTTTTCCTTAGATTTCCTAAAACAGGATTTAACCTATTTTGCTTGTACTATATCTCTCTCCCTGTACTCTGCAGGCCCTCAATATGCTACTGTTGTTCAATATGTGTTAATTATAGTACTTGCAGTTGTTCTCTGTAATGGAAAATTCTATCATTATCTATGTTACCTTCTTTCCGAGATTTCCCCTCAGCTGCAGGACATGAAGTAACAAGAGTGGGTGTGGTTTGAACCAGCTTATATAAACTTTCACATGAACTCTAATGTGTAACATTATTCCTGATAAACTGATTGTATTCAAGCTTGAGGAGCTGATACATAAAAATTCCTTGTAGGGGAAAAAGATAATTTAGACAACGCGGTTTTTAGAATATGGCAATAACCAAATTAATGCTGCAACTTTTTTTTTTAAATAAGAATGTAGCCAGATTAAAGCATTAAAGGAAGAGTATAAATTAGAAGGGCCAAGTGTGGTGGCTCACACCTGTAATCCCAGCACTGTAGGAGTCCAAGGCGGGCGAATCACCGGACATAAAAAAATAATGTATTTTACATGCATTAATTCAATCCTTAAAATGTCTCTATGAGGTACGTACTAATATTATCTGACGTCGGGAGTTCAAGACCAGCCTGACCAACATGGAGAAACCCCATCTCTACTAAAAATACAAAATTAGCTGGGCATGGTGGTGCACACCTGTAATCCCAGCTACACAGGAGGCTGAGGCAGGAGAATTGCTTGAACCCAGGAGGCAGAGGTTGCAATGAGCTGAGATGGCACCATTGCACTCCAGCCTGGGCAATAAGAGCGAAACTCTGTCTCAAAAATAACAAATAAGCTAGAAGATGAGGGTGGGATGGGGAGCATTTTGGGCAAAATTCAAATACCCTGAGGAAGAAAAGTATATGGTATACTTGATATGCTGAAAGAACTCCAATATGGCTGACACATAAAGAGCAACATGAAAGTAGTAATAATCACTTTTTTTTTTTTTGAGAAGGAATCTTGCTCTGTTGCCCAGGCTGGAGTCCAGTGGTGCAATCTTGGCTCACTACAACCTCTGTCTCTTGGGTTCAAGTAATCCTCCTGCCTCGGCCTCCCGAGTAGTTGGGGCTACAGGCATGTGCCACCACACCCAGCTAATTTTTGTATTTTAGTAGAGACAGGGTTTCTCCATGTTGGTCAGGCTGGTCTTGAACTCCTGGTGTCAGATAATTTTAGTACTTAACTCATAGAGACGGGATTTCGCTATGTTGGTCAGGCTGGTCTCGAACACCTGACCTCAAATGATCCTCCCGCTTCAGCCTCTCAATGTGCTGTGATTACAGGAGTGAGCCACTGTGCCCAGCCAACAATTTCTATTTTTATAGCTAATACTTATTGAGCATTTACTCAGAAAAAATAATGTATTTTACATGCATTAATTCAATCCTTAAAATGTCCCTATGAGATAAGTACTGATATTATCGACTAGTAGTAGTAGTAGTAGTAGTAGTAGATAAGGACCCTACCACATGGCTATAGGCACCAGCATGACATAAAAGGTGGAGGTGAAGTAGTTAGGGGCCAGATTATGTGGGGTTTGACGGTCACGTTAAGGAATTGGTCTTTCCACTAAAACTAACTGAAGAGTTTTCAGAATGATAT
Organism: Cacajao melanocephalus; assembly: GCA_963573385.1. Lineage (NCBI taxonomy): Eukaryota > Metazoa > Chordata > Mammalia > Primates > Pitheciidae > Cacajao > Cacajao melanocephalus. The sequence continues at coordinate 14,352 of CAUYLG010071269.1, read as the reverse complement.
TAGATTTGAACTTATAAAAATCATTTCATTATCTGAGTGGGAAAATATAGCATTAGCAGACTCCTAAATTGTTTCCTAAGGATCAGACACAGTTTTAAGGTCCTTTGCAAGTATTAGCTCATTTAATACAGAGCTACATTATGAGATAGCTTATTTTAATTTATTTTAATTTTTTTTTTTTGAGACAGAGTCTCACTCTGTCACCCAGGTTGGAGTGCAGTGGTGCAATCTCAGCTCACTGCAACTTCTGCACCGTCCACCCACTCCCACCCCCCCCACCCCCACCAGGTTCATGCAATTCTCCTGCCTCAGCCTCCTGAGTAGCTGGAATTACAGGCACCTGCATTTTTAGTAGAGATGAATTTCACCATCTTGGCCAGGCTGGTCTTAAACTCTCATGATCTACCTGCCTCGGCCTCTCAAAGTCCTGAGATTACAGGTATGAGCCACCGTGCCTGGCTGAGATAGGTATTATTTTATTATCATTTTACAGACGCAGAAATGGAGGCAAGAAAAGGACAAGTGACTTGCCCAAGGTTACAAAGGTAAGTGCAGAGCAAGATTCCAAGCCAGGTAAACTGACCCTACCATCCACACTGTTAAGCACTTTCCTATACCGAAAGTGAACATGGGGACTTGGACTGTGTATAAAGGCCTCATGCCGTAATTCCAGCACTTTGGGTGGCTGAGGCAGGCAGATCACTTGAGCCTAGGAGTTTGAGACCAGCCTAGCCAACATAGGGAGACCCTATCTCTCTCTTTTTTTTTTTTTGGAGACAGAGTTTTGCTCTTGTCGTTCAGGCTGGAGTGCAATGGCGTGATCTCGGCTCACTGCAACCTCTACCTCCTTGTAGGGAAACCGGATCTCTACAAAAAATTTTTTAAATTACCCTGGTGTGATGGGGCACGCCTGTGGTACCAGCTATTTGGGAAGCTCAGGTGGGAGGATCACTTAAGTGCAGGAGTTCAAGTTTGCAGTGAGCTGTGATTGCACCACTGCACTCCAGCCTGGGTGATAGAGTGAGACATGTCTCAAAAATAAATACATAAAAATAAAATAAAAATAATTTTAAAAACAACAGCTTTAATAAAAACACAGGGGAGGGAATTGGTAAGTATTGAGGAGAGTTGCTGATGAGGATAGTGAGGAAGGAAGTGAGAAGTGTCAGGGATGATACCAAAATTTCTGGTTTAAGCAACAGGACGAGGTCGTTGAGCTGTTTATTGACAGATCATGGGATGAGAAGCAGGTTTGAGAGCAGAGGAGAAGAGTTCCATTTTATTTTATTTATTTATTCATTTATTTATTTATTTTGAGACAGAGTCTCACTCTATTCCCCTAGCTGAAGTGCAGTGGTGCGATCTCGGCCCACTGCAATCTCTGCCTCCTGGGTTCAAGTGATTCTCCTGCCTTGGCCTCCCAAGTAGCTGGGACTAAAGGCACACAGCACCACGCCGGCTAATTTTTGTATTTTTAGTAGAGAGGGGGTTTCACCACGCAGGCCAGGCTGGTCTTGAACTTCTAACCTCAAGTGATCTGCCCACCTTGGCTTCTCAAAGTGCTGGAATTACAGGTGTGAGCCACCGCACCTGGTCTAGTTCCATTTAATTTTATTTTTATCTTTTTTATTTTTTGAGATGAAGTTTCGCTCTTGTTGCCCAAGCTGGAGTGCAATGGCATGATCTCGGCTCACTGCAACCTCTGCCTGCCAGGTTCAAGCAATTCTTTTGCCTCAGCCTCCCAAGTAGCTGGGATTACAAGCACGTGCCACCATGCCTGGCTAATTTTGTATTTTTAGTAGAGATGGGGTTTCTCCATGTTGGTCAGGCTGGTCTCAAACTTACAACCTCAGGTGATCCGCTCACCTCAGCCTCTCAAAGTGCTGGGATTACAGGCATGAGCCACCGCGGCCAGCCTCCTAGTTCCATTTTAAATTGAGTCTGAGGAGTCTCTGAGACACCCAGTGGGTAGGTAGCTATATATATAAATATCTGAAGAGCAGAAAAGAAGCTAGGGTTCTTGATGACTCTAAGAAGGAATCTCTGGCTTTTATTCTTTATCATATCATACTTTATACCATTCCTTCCTACTACTGATCACAAACTGTCATTATTTTATTATATATCTCTCCAGCCAGAATGAAGATAGAATGTCTATCGTGGCAGATTCTCTGTTTGTTCACTATTATATTCCCAATTCCTGGCATATAGTGGGTGATCCATAAATAATTGTCCAATGAATAAATGACACAGCATTAAGGAATCATATCACAAAAATATCTGACAAACAGGAATTCAAATACTGCTTGTACATGTCCATTGTTAAAGCATGCACTATCATAAGGCAACTGGTTTTTGTTGTTTCTGTTGTTGTTGTTAAACAGCTTTCTTAGAAAACTCATCCTTTGGCCAAGCATGGTGGCATGCTCCTGTAGTCCTGGCTACTCAGGAAGCTGAGATGGGAGGATTGCTTGACCCCAGGAGTTCGAGGCTGCAGTGAGCTATGATCACACCACTGCACTCCAGCGTAGATGACAGAGTGAAACCCTGTCTCTAAAAAAACCTAAAACAACAACATCAACAACAACAAAAAGAAAACTCTTTTATATTCAGTTGCTAACTACTTATATGAGACATCAACCTGTTTGGGCAGCTAGGCTATCTGGTCCTCCTGTCTGAAGATTAACAATCACATTATCCTTGTTTACCTTCAGTTTCTCTAAATCACCCGGTTTATATGCATATCAGTTTGTCATTGCCCTTGACATATTGCATCTGGAGCTAAGCCTTCAACCCCACAACATACACACACACTGGGGTCACAGTGCATAGAGTAGGACTGTCACCTTCTGTGTGTGTGTGTGTGTGTGTGCGTGTGTGTGTTTTGTTTTGTTTTGTTTTAGGGAGAGTCTCTCTCTGTTGCCAGGCTGGAGTGCGATGGCAAAATCTTGGCTCGCTGCAACCTCCCCCTCCCGGGTTCAAGCGATTCTCCTGCCTCAGCCTCCCGAGTAGCTGGGACTACAGGCATGCGCCACCATGCCCAGCTAATTTTTGTATTTTTAGTAGAGACGGGGTTTCATCATGTTGGCCAGGATTGTCTAGATCTCCTGACCTTGTGATCTGCCTGCCTTGCCCTCCCAAAGTGCTGGGATTACAGGCCGGGCTGTTTGTTTTGAGATAGGGTCTCACTCCATCACCCAGGCTGGAGTTCAGTGGCGCGATCATGGCTTCCTGCAGCCTCAACCTCCCAGGCTCAAGGGATCCTAGCACCTCAGCCTACTGAGTAGCTGGCACATCACCAGGCCTGGCTAATTTTTTTTTTTTCTATCGAGAAAGGAGTCTCACTATGTTGTCTAGGCTAGTCTTGAACTCCTGGGCTCAAGCAATCGTCCCCACTTTGGTCTCCCAAAGTATTGAGATTACAGGCATCAACCACCATGTCTGGCCACTGTCTTTGTTTTAACAAGTATGTTTTCACTAAAAACAGCGCAAACACCATTCAGCTTGTCTATTAGCTTCTTAATAATTTACAGTAAACTAAAATGCCATTACAAAAATATAATGCTTAGGTACAGAAAAATATTTGTTGAGATTAAGGTCACTGCCAGTTATTTCCTTGGAATTTGGAAAACAATGACCCATTTTCAGTTTCACATCTGTTTACTCCAGAAATGATCACTTTCTAGGATTTAATTAGAATCAGAATCACTCAACTAGTAAACAGATGTGATTTCTTTGATATGATCTGTCATGTTTTTATAAACCCTTTGGAGAATCTATCCCAAGGAAATAGTTTACAAAGTTCTATTTTTTAAAATGCAAATTCAATATTAATTATAAAAATATAAAAACTGGACCCAGCACCATGGCTCACTCCTGTAATTCCAGCACTTTGGGAGGCCGAGGCAGGAGGATCACTTGAGCCCAAGAGTTTGAAACCAGCCTAGGCAACATGTCAAGATCCTGTTTCTACTAAAAATACAAAAATTAGCCAAGTGGTATGCCCCTGTAGTCTCAGCTACTCAGGAGGCTGAGGCAGGAGGATTTTACTTGAGCCTGGGAGGTTGAGGCCACAATGAGCCATCATCATGCCACTGCACTCCCACCTGGGCAACAGAACAAGCCCGTGTCCAAATATATGTATGTATGTGTATATATATATATATATATATATATATATATATATATATACACACACACACACACACACACATATGCACACACTTTATATACCTATACATACTTTGTGTGTGTGTGTGTGTGTATGTGTGTGTGTGTGTGTATATATTCATATGACAAGATTACCAGCTTGGGCATTGTGGCAAGATATCTGTACAAAAAATAAAATAAAATTAGCTGGGTGTCATGGCACATGCCTATCGTCCTAGTTACTCAGGAAGCTGAGCCAGGAAGATCGCTAGAGTGCAGGAGTTCAAGGCTGCAGTGAGCTATTATTGTGCCACTGCACTCCAGCCTGGGTGACAGAGCAAACCTTTGTCTTTGTTTCACAAATGAAACAAAAGATGCATTTTTCCTATATAACTAGAAATAAGTTGGAGAGAAGGAAGAGATTTAAAGAAATAACAAATCATCAGTTACACATGTAAAAAAAGCCAAGCAAATCCACTTAAATTTCCAGGGATTATTTGACCAGAATTCAAAGGTAAGGGGAAAGGAGTAAAAGGAAGTATATGTGTATGAGAAGAACAATGCATGAAATAGAAATTCATGAGTTCCAATGACAGAGACAAAGAATTGTGAACAAGGGACAAAGGCTGTCAACAAACTCCCAGGAAGAAAATTGTAACTGGTCACATGCATGATTTTCTTTTTTTTATTTATTTTTTCTGTTTATTTATTTATCTTTTTGAGATGGAGTTTTTCTCTTTCACCCAGGCTGGACTGAAGTGGTGGATCTCGGCCCACTGCAACCTCTGCCTCCCGGGTTCAAGTGGCTCTCCTGCTTCAGCCTCCTGAGCAGCTGGGTTTACAGGCACCCACCACCATATCAGGCTAACTTTTGTATTTTTAGTAAAGATGGGGTTTCACCATGTTGGCCAGGCTGGTCTCAAACTTCTGACCTTAGGTGATCCACTCGCCTTGGTCTCCCAAAGTGCTGGGATTACAGTTGTGAGCCACTGCACGCAGCCACATGATTTTCAATATTTGTTTAGTGGCAGCACTAAAAACTTAGCTCAGTATAATTTTTCTAAATTATGATTAAGGGACCAGGGGCCATGGTCAACGCCTGTTATCCCAGCACTTTGGGAGGCTGAAGGAAATAGATTGTTTGAGTTCAGGAGTTCGAGACCAGCCTGGGCAATATGCGAAACCCTATCTCTACAAACAAAAAAATACAAAAAAATTTAGCCAGGTCTGGTGGCGTGTGCCTGTAGCCCCAGCTACTTGTGAGGCTGAGGCAGGCCAGGTGCTGTGGCTCATGCCTGTAATCCCAGAACTTTGGGCGATGGAGTGAGACCTTCTCTCAAAAAAAAAGTAACCAGTAAAAAATAAATTAAAAAACGATTAAGATGTGAAATTATTAATAAATTTCTGTGAAGCCCATAAATAATACTTTCATAAGCTTTTAGATAGGAGAGAACTAGAAATGAGTTTGTAATTATTAAATCAGGTTTTAAAAAGAATCCATCTAATGGAAAAGCACTGAGGCAAGAAATTTATTTATAGTTCTACTCTAGCCATGTCTGACATCAACCTAAAAATTCCAACTGAGATTTAAGAATTCTAATATCAAAAATAAACTAGAGGAAATAAAGAAAGTGTGAGGGATAGTAATTCATATAATTAAATGCCTTCAATATTGGGCTAATAATATCCATCACTCAGCACTGTTTGAATGAGAATAAATAATGGATATAAAGTGTCTAGTACAGTGCTTAGCACACAATAGAAATGGTAATTCTTATTGACAATAATCTGTAATATTTTAACTTCTATGTCTGGATTATACGTTTAGCGGTTTTTTTGTTTTTGTTGTTTGTTTTTGAGACAGGGTTCCTTTCTGTTGCCCAGACCAGGGCCAATTGTGGTGGCTCATGCCTGTAATCCCAGCACTCTGGAGGGCTCAGGTGGGAAGATCACTCAAGACTGGGAGATTGAAGCTGCAATGGGCCATGGTCACGTGCCACTGCATTCCAGCCTGGGCAACAGTGAGATCCTGCTTCAAAAAAAAAAAAAAAAAAAAAAAGAAGAGAAAAGAAAAGAAAAAACCCAAACATCAGTGAGAAAACAGGCAAGACAAAAGTACCTATCTAAGGTATCTAAAAGGCTGAGTGGAGTTCAAATGTAGTGAGCTATGATTGCACTCCAGTCTGGGCAACAGTGCAAGACTCTGTCTCTAAAGCAAAAAAGGAGAAGAGAGAAGAGAAAATGTTCAGAAAAGTGACTTGCTTTTGATCATACTTGTTCAATCTGTAACACTGTGTAGTAAAACCTGGTGTTTAAAATTTGCTAAATGCTGTGACAAACATTCATTTTGTGAATTATCTATTTCATGTGGTAAAATGCCCACTGTGTGAGAGAACGGCATCACTATAATTATGCCTAATTCATTTTTGTATCTTCCGAAGCACTTAGCTTGATGCCTTATACACAGTAGGCATTCAATAAATATCTGATGAAGGAAACTAACCATCATAGCCAGAACTTGAGGTTCTGTAATTACAAAACATACTGAAGCCCAATTTTAGGCATTAAAAAAAGCAGATTATGTATTACATTTAAAACATTTTAGTGAACCTTTAAATGAGAATTTCAACTCTGATAACAACTAAAATATACGTAGCATCATTTAGTAATTTGATATGAAAGCTAAAAGATCCATCAGAAAGATAAGGACATTTAGGGATATGCTTAGAAAATGTTGTGATTTTATTCATAGTATATACACCACAAAACAGACGCTTTCTATTATTTTGGTTACTTCAAAATTTAAAATCTGCTTGTCTTTCCATTGATTTTTTTCATGACAGATGCTGAGTTCTGACCTGTTTTTTTCCCTCACAGTATCAATAGGCTGCCCGACTACATGATACAATTATGTTTTTAGCATTTAAAACTATGGCTCAGTGTTTAAAAAATAAATTAATTAACAAAAGAGACACATTATTGGGAGGAAAATAAAAACACATTCAACGCATGATTAAAAAAAAATCACTCCTTAAAAATCAATAAGTGGTGTGAGCATTATTTCACTTAACCTACTTGGAAGCACTGTAATACCAATATACAAATAAAACAGAACCCATAGATAGCCTGGAATGATACAGTGGCCATCACTAATTAAGTGCTAGTTGACACTATAAATACAAATAAATGAAAGTGCAAATTAAAAAAAACTTGTTTTTAGCTTAATTGTTGGTGCAGAATGTATGGCGGGGGCTGGCTGTCTGGCAGCCGCTTTGGCTTTGCTCGCTTGGCTTGCTCGAACAGCAGTTTCTAGACGCACTTTCAACTCAGGAGCAGCCCCCATTACTGTCTTGAAAGCATGTGGATACAGAGGTCCAATATGCATTAAATTCTGGAGTGCAAACTCATGAAGATCTTTGGAAACTGAACTTGCTGAGGCAAAAGAATTTTCATCCAGCAGGTAAGAAATCAAAGTGGGAACTAAAAGAGCAAGTAGCTGGACTCCTGTAAATAATAAAGTACAAAGAAAGATCACAAACTTAAAGATTATAATAAACTTTAATTTAAAAACTAGGCAACTGCCACGGAAGACTGAATTATAATAAAATAAGTAAACATGCACAGCCTACTTTAGACCTTAATAACTCACAATTAATATTAAATATTTACTAAACATCCAAGATGGGAAACAGGTTTGTTAACATTGCATAGTTTACATTTACATTAATTTGTTTTACTTAAAAAAAAAAAAAAAAAAGAGCCAAAGGTTAAAAAGTAATAAACCACTTTACAATTGCCATCTGGAAGAATGTATCTTTGAGAGTAAGATTATACCGTTTTTACAGGCATTCCAGAATCAGGAGATTGGAGTGGGGAACAGAAACCTGAAAACCATCTATTTACCATTATTTAACTAAAACTATGTGCTTCTTTCTTCTTAAAGTAGAAGTTTCTTCCTATTTCATCATCCCTCAAAACTCACAGTTAGGCGAAATTCCTCAAAAATAAGGGAATACATAACACGTAGGGTTAACAAGAACCTATGTCCTTCCTTTAAAAAAGATGTATTTGGAGGCTTTATCTCCTTTTGTTACTTTCTTTGTCTTTACTTATTAACAACTCCACCCTGGGTATAAGTTTCATTAAAGGTGATATTTTTCTAACAATTCACCTTTATATGTAATTGCGTGTGTGTATAACATTTCTTATAATCACACTGATAATTACACGTTCTCTCTCTTAATTACTGTTAATTCTTGTAGAATGACAATTGATGAAATTGTAAGACAGCAGGAAGCATCTGAGAGAGAATGTGTGACACTCACTGATGTCAACGGGGACACTGATAATAATCAGTGAAGCCTTTCCAAAACCCCAGTCCCATCCTGGGCCTTACTGTCTTCTTTCCCTGCTGTATTTTTTCCCTCCACAGCCCCTATCAATTCCTGCATCTAATTACAGATATTATATCTACATCTAAAATTGATATAATTAGATCCATCTTCATCACTATATAAAATTGTACAAAGATACATGTCTACATATAATAGACACAGATATACATATGTATATGGGACGTGAAGTGTTTATTGTCAGTGTTTTCCTATGAGAAATGTAAGTTCCATGAGATCAGGGACCTTTGCCTGTTTTATCTCATGCTAAATTCTCAATGCCTAGAACACTACCTGGTACACAGGTACTCAATAACTACCTTTTGAATGAATAAGCATATACAGTCTTTCTCTTGGTTCTTCTGGTTCCCAGAAGTTTCCAATTAATTGGATATTTTTCCATATTAAGTTTTCATACAGTAAAAAGCTTATTTTTAAAGTCCCAAGTAAATCCTCCAATCTTCTAGATTTAGTTCAATTTCCCTCATATAGAATGTCAATAGTATTATAGGACTGGGCATGGTGGCTCACGCCTGTAATCCTATCCCTTTGGGAGGTCAAGGTGGGTGGATCCGAGACCAGGTTGGCCAACAGAGCGAAACCCCATCTCTACTAAAAATGCAGAATTATCTGGGTGTGGTGGTGCATGCCTGTAATCCCAGCTACAGGCTGAGGCAGGAGAATCGCTACCAGCTACCCGGGAGGCAGAGGTTGCAGTGAGCCGAGATTGCACCACTGCACTCCAACATGGGTAACAAAGCAAGACTCCCTTTCAAAAAAACAATAAAAGAATATTAATTATATTATACAATATTATTATAAAAGCTGGCTTTCATAACAAAAATTAGAGAATTATAAAATATATATAAAATTATCTCCAGTATACTGGCTTGCTAAATTGGAAGAAGTTTCAGTAGTAGGTTTTCAATAGTAGGTTGAAAATTAAGGTTTTGGTTTTAATAATTTTAAAATATAACTGGAAAAATTATAAGTTATTTAAGTATTCATCAAATACCTGGAAATAAGCTAAGCATTATAGGAAATGTTATATAATTCATTTCTACCTGGATGCTTTTATTATCTAAATGAAAAGAGCAGACAGTATATAGAACAATTAGAGTACTAACTGCTAAAAAATATGGGTAGCATTTGAGTATAGAATTCACAAAGAGACTCATGAAGCTGAGGAGTACTTCGGGATTTTATATTTTTGATGATTACTTTAAAATTGCAAGGCCACAAAATACATGGTTGGTTATAAATACAAAAGAAATTCTACGAAGGGTAGGATCACAGTGAGCTAAGTAATTAGATAATATTTCTCAAAGAAAAGGTCTAATGTAGGTTTAATAGATTTGTATAAGAAGAAGAGAAAAAATAACTGAGGAAAGTGAAAATAACATGAACAAGGTAAGTGATTAAAAGGAGCATAGAAAGGAAACTGGTCTGGTCAGGTTAGCAAGCACACGCTAGGCAGCAGAAAAAGTATTTTAAAAGTCAAGCGAAGATGTTCAGACTTGATGCTGTAAGGCAAGAGTAAACTTTTCCAAATTCTTAAGCAAAGGAGGGATAAAATACTTTAGGTAAATTTGATGGTGAATGTCAGCTAGGAAACTACTATAGTTATCAATTTAGGAGGTGATTAGATATAAGACTAGGAAGCAAGTTTCTCTTGAATCCTAGAGAAATTTCAGAAAGAGACAGGACAATATTTGAAAAATAGATTCAATAAAGATAATGAACAATGAGTCAAATATAATTCTAATACTTTTAACTTATAACCTTGATCATGCAGGGTGAGAAAACATATACTGCCTATTCTTACTGGATACTGTAAAACTGAAAACAAAATTAACATCTGTAAATGAGATGAAAAAAAGTTGAGTGACTTAAATTCAAAAGCTGAAAATTTACCCTCTTGGAATCATGTAACTACAAAAATATGAAGTGAAGTATAAAAATGTTGCCATCAAATGAATATGATTTACATTCATTTATTTGATCGTATCCTCCTAATGAAAGTTGTCTTGTTTCGCTAATAAGACTTGTTTAGTTTTTGCATGACATTTAGCTTTAGATTTAGTTTTAATTTTAAAAACAGGCCAACTGCTTATTCTACCTCTTAAAAATCTTGTTAGATTACAAAACATCTTTTATCTGAGTGAAAATATATATTAAGCTGCATAAGTCTCTGGTTAAATGAATGTATTCAGTTTTTCATTAAATTAAAATGAATTTCTAAATAAGTTTTGAGGTATTTTAATAATGATGTTTGGTATTAATACTTAACTGGTTATATTTGTTATAAAGCTTTTATACCTCTATTATGAAGATTAGAATATTATTTTAAATCCCTATTAAACAGGCACAGTGGCTCACACCTGTAATCCTAGTATTTTGGGAGGCAAAGGTGGGTGGATCGCTTGAGTCCAGGAGGAGTTAAGAGACCAACCTGGGCAACACGGCAAAATCCTGTCTCTACAAAAAATATAAAAATTAGCCAGGCATGGTGGCATGTAGTCCCAGCTATGTGGGAGGACTGTTTCAGCCCAGGAGGCAGAGGTTGCTGTGAGCCAAGATGGTGCCATTGCACTTCAGCCTGGGTGACACTGCGAGACTCTATCTCAAAAAAAAAAAAGAAAAAAAGAAAGAAAGAAAAAAATCCCATTAAACATCTATGCTTTTTACTAGAACTTAAGGGATGCATATATTCCTAGAAAAAAAAAAAATCAGTGTGTTGAAATTCCATTAGTAATTAATTTTAACTTCCTACTCAAAAAAAAAAAAAAATCAACTCAATACATTATGTAACATAAGCAAAGTCCTGTTTCTTCTTTTTGATTGTTTGTTTGTTTTTTTGAGATGAAGTCTCAGTCTGTTGCTCAGGCTGGAGTGCAGTGGCACAATCTTGGCTCAATGCAACCTCCGCCTCCTGGGTTCAAGCAATTCTCCTGCCTCACCTCCTGAGGAGCTGGAATTACAGGTGCAAGGCACCATGCCTAGTTAATTTTTGTATTTTTATTAGAGAAAGGGTTTCACCATGTTTGCCAGGATGGTCTCGATCTCTTGACATCGTGATCCACCTGCCTTAACCTCCCAAAGTGCTGGGATTACAGGCATGAGCCACTGTGCCCGGCAGGTCTGTTTCTAATATCAAATAAGATTTATATATAACACAGATCTTCATTTTGAACTAGTAGCTTTTTATAAGAATATACTTACTGTTTTGTTCTTCACCAAGAGCAACCAATGTCTCAAGAACTTTTACTCCTTCTTGAACCGCTAAAAGTTCTATGTTACTGGCTGGTCTGTTTCTTTCAACAGCTTTTAGCTTTTCAACCACTATTGGAGCTAATGAATGAATATAAGGAGTTGAAAGGGCACGATTGGAATGTTGGAAGACTGAGAGGAGAAGCTGGTAACACTTGGCTTGAACCTATATAAGAAGATCACATTATCAATTAACATGAATATAGTTCTTATTTGCTCTACGATCACATTGCATATTATGTACTGAAAATAAGTGATACTTCAGGATGAAAATGGAAATTACATTTTCTACTTAGAGAAAAGGAGTAGAATAATAGAATTTTCTGACAAAAATTAGTCAAACAATTTCAAATACTTTAATTACCAAATCACCATGCTTATACAATTTCTATATTTCTTTTGTTGTTGTTGTTTTCTGAGATGAAGTCTCGCTCTGCCACCAGGCTGGAGAGCAGTGGTGTAATTTCAGCTCACTGCAACCTCCACCTCCGGGTTCAAGTGATTCTTCTATTTCAGCCTCCCGAGCAGCTGGGACTACAGGTGCATGCCACCATGCCCAGCTAATGTTTGTATTTTTAGTAGATACGGGGTTTCACCATGTTGGCCAGGATGGTCTCTATTTCCTGACCTCATGATCCACCTACCTCGGCCTCCCAAAGGGCTGAGATTACAGGCATGAGCCATCTCACCTGGCCAATTCCTATATTTCTATAGTGTGAAAGAAGTTAGAAATCAGTTATTCCACTTCTTTTTTTAATTCTTCCTTTAATGTACAATTGTCTCTCCTATTTTAACCAAATATATTTAGTAAGGAAGGTTAAATATTTGAATGATGTATAAATATTTTTATAGCTTTGAAAGCTATAAAAATACATTGCTTAGATATCTCAAAACCATTTGATTCCCTGGAAACGACTGTTAACAATGTAAGGTTTCCAGACCTAGAAAATAAAGTCTTACTGGCTCCACTTTATATTAGAAAGGCTTCAGATTAATGCTTTAAAAAAAAAAATGAAGGACGAGCTGGGCATGAAGGAAGAGGTGGCTCATGCCTATAATCCCAGCACTTTGGGAGATTGAAGTGGGCGGATCACAAGGTTGGCAGTTCAAGTCCAGCCTGACCAACATGGTGAAACCCCATCTCTACTAAAAACACAAAAATTAGCTGGGCGTGGTGGCATGCGCCTATAATCTCAGCTACTCAGGAAGCTGAGGCAGGAGAATCACTTGAACCCGGGAGGTGGAGGTTGCAGTGAGCTGAGATAGCACCACTGCACCCAACCTGGACAACAGAGTGAGACTCCATCTTGGGAGGAAAAAAAACAGGAAAGAAGGAAAGAAGGAAGACAGGGAGGGAGGACCCACCAATATGTGGGACAGAGTGGAATAAAACTATTTCAGTGCTTTGGTAGAACACAAGTAGCTAAATCTAGCTAGACACCAGAAAAACCTGGGGAACATTTTAAATATACAGATCTTTGAGCCACTGTTCTGGAGACTCAGATTCAGGAAGATAGTGGTGGAGTCCAGCAATTTTTCTTTTTTTTTGAGATGGAGTCTCACATTGTTGCCTGGGCTGGAGTGCAATGGTGAAATCTTGGCTCACTCCAACCTTCGCCTCCCAGGTTCAAGCAATTCTCCTGCCTCAGCTCCTGAGTAGCTGGGATTACAGGTGCCTACCATCATGCCCAGCTAATTTTTTGTATTTTTAGTAGAGACGGGTTTCACTATGTTGGCCAGGCTGGTCTCAAAACTCCTGACCTCCTGATCCACCCTCCTTGCCCTCCCAAAATGCTGGGATTACAGGCGTGAGCCACTACGCCCAGCCTCCAAGAATGTTTCCGAACTGCTTTTTAAAATTTCTGATGTGCAGCAGGCTTGAGAATCACTAGTTTAGACTTTGACATTGTAAAATAAAAAAACTTACTTTCACTTTCACTCTCACTTTCTTTCCTCTCTTTTTCTTTCTTTCAAAAAATAAAAAAAAATAAAAAATAAAAAAAAAAATAAAAAAAAAACAAAACAAGGCTAAATAACTCTCATTACTTTCCTTTATTCCATGGCCTTGGTGTCAACATTTTTCACTTAGTGATTACCCCTTTTTTGGTGGTTCTCTAAATTTTCAATGTCCCAGTTGAGACTTGAAAGGCAGTATAGCTAGTGTGAGATTTGAAAGGCAGTAAAGCTAGCAGCTGACGGCACAGATTTGCAGTTAGAGACATGCACAAAACCCAGCTCTCCCATTACTAGCTACTTGATTCCAATCAACTCACTTAACTATAGTTTTCTCTTTGGTAAAATGGGGTGATAGTAATGATATCAATTCATGTGAGGTATTTAATATAGTGTTTGGCATATAGTGAGTCCTCAATAAATTTTAGCTGCTATTAATATTATGGCTTCTATATAGGAGTCCATTTTAGTTCTGATAGTGAGTGATCTCCAGGGGAAGAGAAATTACAACTCTCTCAGGCAAGTAAGAGCACAGGAAAACATGCAGTCATTGCCAAATATGTTAAAAATTTTGCCTGCACAACAGATA
>CAUYLG010071268.1:0-30964 GCA_963573385.1 Cacajao melanocephalus | reverse complement strand
GTGTGGCTCCTCCGCCGGGAATCTCCTAGTCTGTGGGCAACAAAAATTCGTCTGAAAGTGCGGCGTCCACTCGCTCTCTGCGCTTTCACTGGGAGCTACAATCCTGAGCTGTTGTTAATCAGCCATCTTGGATCTCTCTCTCTGTACATTTTAAATGGATGAATTATATGTGTATGAATTATATCTCACATTATCAAAAATTACATTTCTATCTACCAGCGATCATGTAAAAAGGTAATTTATTAAAAGATACTATTTGCAGTAGCAAAATTTGCGTGAATTTTAGTTAGAAATTTTAAGAACTTTATTAAAAATCAACACTGTGGATAGACTAACTCTATCAGAAACCAAGTTCTATTATGAAGATGTATCACTAGCACAGTATGAGATTTGTGCAGCATTGACAATATGACCAAAGGAAAAAAATATAGAGCCCCAAAGAGACCCTTGTATGTATAAAAACTTGATGGATGTTGACAGTAGGGGAGACTGTGCATATGCGGGGGCAGAGGGTGAATGTGAAATCTCTGTACTTTCTATTCAGTTTTGCTGTGAACCTAAATTGGCTCTAAAAAATAAAGTCTAATAAAAAAAAAAACCTTGATGTATGACAGAGGTGGCTTTACAGGTCAGTGGATGAAGAATTTTTCCCATGTTTCATGATGGAAAATTTGGCTGTGCATATGTCAAAAATAAGAAACTGAATCCTTACATTATACCATTAAAAACAATTGAGTTCCATGTATATTAACGACCTTAAAATAGAAAAAAGTTAAAACTTTTAAAAGAAAAAGACACTATGGCATGAAGCACAAAAGATATATTTCTATGACACAAGACACAAAACATAAAAAGGAAAATTGATGAATTCTATATTCAAATTTAAAACTTCTACACATCAAAATACATCATAATTCAAATAAAAAGACAAGACAAAAATTAGGAGATGAGAGCTGCAGTGTATACAAATGATAACAGTAATATTTGGTTTATGTAAATAACATATTAATATAACTATCAAAAGATACAGACATTCATATTTGAGGATACTTGAAAATATGCTCAGTGTCACCCTTATTCAAGAAAACCAAATTAAATTAGTTTAGCCTCATTCATTTATATGATCAAATTGGTAAAACTGATTTTGCCAATAATAACTGTTATGGAGCAAGTGGAGCCAAAATAACTTAAAACTTACTTGAAAGTGCAAATTGGGAAAACAATTTGGAAATGTCTAATAAGATTTAAGATGGAATAATTCCACACCTAGATATAGTTACCTTAGCGAAATTCTTGCATGTAACTACATGAAAGCAGTAGACGAATTCTCAGAGGAGTCACATTTGCAAAAATAAAAAACTGAAAGCAATATGTATTTTCTAAAAAGAACGTATAAATAACTTGAAGTATAGTCATATGAATGGAATATCATAAAACAGAGAAAGAAATAAGCTGTGACTGCACACATTAATAACTCAGAAACAGTTTTTGAACTAAGTAACAAGTTCATAAAAGAATAAGTATTATATGATGGCATTTATTTAAAGTTTGAAAATATTCAAAACACATACAGAATACACACACACACACACACAAAGAGGGAGTCCTTGGTTTACACACACTTTAATATGTGTAAATTTCAGTTACTACAGTATAGGTAAATATACCAGTCTCCCAACATGGTTCAAATTTTAGTTACTGTGGTGTATACTAGGTTTGAGTAACTGTATAAATACAAATTTAATTATGCATGTGTATAATGTTCAAGTTTTATTACTAGCTTTTCTGTTTAAAAACACTACAGATGAACCCTGACTTATGACGGTTTGCCTTAAAATTGTACTTTATGATGGTGCAAAACCATACGCATTCAGTAGACACTGTACTTCAAGTACCTGACAACCATTTTGATTTTGACTTTCAATGCAGTATTCTATATATCACATGAGATATTCAATACTTTATTACAAAATAGGCTTTGTGTTAGATGATTTTGTCCAATTTTAGGCTACCATAAGTGTTCTTAGCATGTTTAGGGTAGGCTAGGCTGAGCTATGATGTTTGGTAGGTTAGGTGCATTAAATGAATTTTCAACTTATGATATTTTCAACGATGTGTTTTCTATAGATTTATTGGAACATAACCTCATCATGAGTTCAGAACTATCTATACAGAAATAACAGATGTGTATCATGATCAGTGACCAACCACGTCACTTATTTCAAAATCTATTAAGGATTGGTTACTCCACATCTTATTCTTTCTACACACAGACAGCAAAACATGTAGTTATGTTGCCTCCTTGTTCCCCAATGATAAATCCATGTAACACTTTACAAAACTGGACACCAGAAGGGGGGATTGGCCAACTAAGATGAAAGTGCATCAAGAAACAAAGAGTGATGATGCTGAAAGTGAAATGTGAAATGAATATAAATGGAGTTACAGAAGTAATAACTGACGGTGTTGTTGTTTCAGAGACTCTAGATCTGTAGCCAGAGGAGCTCAGGTTAAGTAAACTGAGCTACATAAATAAGGAAGGTGGTTGTGACCCCAAAAAGGATGAAGCTGCCTCAGAGGAAGTGACACGGGCATAACACTTCACATTAAAGGAACTCTCAATGATCTTTCATGATGTTGAAAGTGAAAAGGATAAAATCTCGGAAGCTGATCTAAACAGGAAAGAAGCATGACAACAGAAAAAATTCATTGATCCATATTTTAAGTTGTACAATGAGAAGAGGAAGGGAAGCGTGGTTCTAATTACTCTTGATAGGTTTTTAATCAAAGAAATAAAACACTTTAATCTCAACGTTTCAAATGTTTTAAACTATAGTAGAATATGTGCTAGTTTTACTAATTTTTTATTTTCTTATATAATCAGTACTGACAGTAAGAGTTTTTAGTATTTTCGCAAAAATGTCTAAAGATCATGAAACAGTTGTAATTTTTGCCATTATTAATATTTGAATCATTTCAGCTTGCACATCTACTTTTATGTTCCATTACCATGTATAGCAAAGATTTGTATATATATGTGTCTTATCTATATATGTACACGTGTATATGTATATATACATTTGTCGTAAATAAAAATATGTAAGTGAATGATAAATGACAAATTCAGTACTATATTTCCTTTGAAATATATAGAAAAAAAAATCATGATTAAGGACAGACACAGACAGAGTTCAATTGTGTTTGTAGTGTTTTAAATATTTTATCTGATGTGGGCAGCTATTTGGAAATTATTTCATTACTTTATGGCTTTTGGCTTTTTGTAAGTCTAAAGTATTTTATTAGAAGAAAAAGAAAAATGCATGCTAAAAATAATGCTTTTCCCAGAAAATTAAACCAATAAATAGGAACTCTGGAAAATATGACTAGCCCCTTGACTTAGGTTGCTGTTAAGGAAAAATCTGAGCCTCTAGAAAGTTTACTGTTTCTTTGACTATAAGTTACTAAGAGCGAGGAAATAAAATTGTACATGGTCACTTAACTCCTGCTATCCAATTTACAGGCTGTTATATGATTTCAGGAGCTAACTCTGGTTGAACTCAGAAGCACTCTCAAAGCAAATAAGACTTTATGGTCTTAAGAAGTTTGCCATGAAGGGATGCCCTCTGAGGGCAGTAGAAAGATTTTAGTATCTTGTTGGGTCACAAGAAAGTTAAAAAAGAATCTCAGACAAAACTTGCCTTTCCAGCTTTAAAACTTCTTAGACAGGCTGGGTGCAGTGGCTCACTCCTGTAATCCCAGGACTTTGTGAGGGCGAGTTAGGCAGATGACCTGAGATTAGGAGTTCAAGACTGGCCTGAACCTTGTTCAGAGAATGGTGAAACCTTGTCTCTACTAAAAATACAAAAATTATCTTGGCATGGTGGCGGACGTCTATAATCCCAGCTACTCAGGAGGCTGAGGCAGGAGAATGACTTGAACCCGTGAGGTGGAGGTTGCAGTAAGCTGAGATTGTGCCATTGCACTCCAGACTGGGTGACAAAGTGAGATGCCATTAAAAAAAAATTATCAGACAATTTATGCTCTAACAGTGGCAAGTTCCCACTATTCTAGAAAACACTTTAGCATGGTCTTTTTCTTATGGATCTGGTAAAACACATTTTTGGACTTGATATATTTTCCTCTTGCTGCTGTAACAAATTACCACAAACGTAGTGGCTTAAAACAGAAATTTGCCACCTGTTCTGTAGGTCAGAAGTCTGACATGGATCTCATGGGTCTCAAGACTGTGTTCCTCTGGAGGCTCCAGGGGATGATTCCTTTCCTTGACTTTGCAGCTTCTAGTGTCCACCTGCATTCTTTGGCTACTGTCTCCTTGCTCCATCTTGAAAGCCAGCAAGAGTGGGTTAAATCTTTGTATCATATCTCCTGACCCTCTTCTTCTGCCTCTTCCTTCTATCTTTAAGGATCCATGTGATTAGATCCTACCTATCCAGCTAACTGCAGGAAAATCTCCACATTTATAGGTCCTCAATTTAGTCATATGTGCTAAATCCCCTTTGCCATGTAAGGTCACATAGTCACAGGTTCTGAAGATTAGGATGTGGACATCTTTGGTGGGGGACATTATTCTGCCTCTCACAGATATCTTTTTAGGCCAGTAGCCATATAAGAGTCCAAGTTCCTTGTATAAGACCCAGACATTTTATTGTATCTTATATTTAATGAGTATGGAATGCAGGTAAACCCAGGGTTGAAAAACACTCTTACACACTTGATTTGGAGTTTTGAGTGATGATACAAAGGAAGCTAGAATCATACCCTCAAACAAATACTTGAAGCAGTATGATCACTATTGGCAGATTCCTATCACCAATGTAATAAACCATAGAGTGCAAGCTCAGTCAAGTATCCCAGTCGGTTCTTGTGGTACTTAGTCTACCTTGGGGAATTATAAACTTTTAGTGATTCCAAAACCAGCTTCAAACCTATGTTTCCAGAGATTTGGTGAAAGAGTTCCTTTTCACATTTCAATATTACTTTCAGCCAGAAGTATGCATAAATCTGTAGTGTTAGGGCTTTATGCAGTCTAGCTTATAATAAGACAGATTATTTTTATATTGTCAACATAAAAGACTGCTTACAGTGGAGAATAGCATAATTCCTACATAAGCAGCCCAAGTTATTTATCTGAACTTTAAAGAATGTAATATTTCTACTCTGGTAGACTATTAAGGCAATTGACGTAATCCCCCAAGTACAACGAAGTCCTACGTTTTTTGAATTTGCTCTGTTGTGTTGATATCATGTAGATGTCTTTCGAAATATGCTTACTTGATAAAAGACAAGGCACAATTTTCCATCAATAAACTCATAAGACAAAGAGATGCAATAACAAAATGCGTAAAGCGCATGTACTGCGTGTTGCTAGCACCATCAATGTGGCAAGAACGGCTGAATTGTTTGGCTGTTAGGCTTTTCTAGGTAAGTTAAACACTGCTCTCTGAAACGACCCTTTCATTTATATACATATAAGGCCAATCAGAGGTACAGATGAGTCTTCGTAAACACGTAAGTCAAAGATGTAATAGTTTAAGAAAGATTTGCTAGAATGTTCCATATATTCCCATGAGGCTCAGTGAAGCTTAGCCTCAACTTGAATGGACAAATTACTGTGAATATCTTGCTAGAAAATTGAGTGAAATTATTTGAATTGCCCACTTTCGTGAAAGAATGGAATATGATTTAGAGATTTCTCCCATAAATTATTTTTATTTTTCCTCTGAGCACGTGTTAAAACAAACAAACCAAAGACAAAAACTGAAAATTACTATCATGAGTCCCTCAGAATCAAGTCTGAGCCTAACTCAGTTCTTTTTTTGTCTAAGACATAAAAGTTAATATTATGGCCAGGTGTGGTGGTTCATGCCTATAATCCCAGCACTTTGGGAGGCCAAGGAAGGCAAATCACTTGAGCTCAGGAGTTCGAGACCAGCCTGGCCAACATGGTGAAACCCTGTCTCTACCAAAACTACAAAAATTAGCTGGGTGTGGTGATGCATGCCTGTAATCCCAGCTACTCAGGAGGCTGAGGCAAGAGAATCACTTGAACCTGGGAAACAGAGGTTGCAGTGAGCCAAGACTACACCACTGCACTCCAGCCGGGCAGCAGAGCAAGACTCTGCCTCAAAAAAAAAAAAAAAAAAAAAAAAAAAAAGGTTAAAGCTTATTGGCATAAAGTATAGCCTACTAGGCTATTTCTCACAGAGTTTTGTTTTTTCTTTCATATTCTCTATTTGGCTACACCAATATCCCTGCTTTCAGAAGTTGACACTGTTGCCTCTGTACCTGGGTCCGATCCTGTTTTTTTAATTAGCTTTTGGGCTTATAGAGTATGACTTAGATACAATAGATATGTGCCGATTTGTTAGTAACGGGTTCATCTTTTTCTGTTCTATATTATGTCCATATTTTTTTTCTAAGATCATGACTATGTGTAGGATTTTATAAAGTGATACAGGCTTGAAATCAGTGCTGTCTGGAAGGGTCATAGATTCTTGTGAGACTCTATTGAAAGCACTGGTGTCCCAGGGACTGTGAATCCCAGGAAAAGAAGCCTTAAAGTGTTATATGTAAGTACTATGGCTCAAGTTAAACCATCTTAGACAATACTGGCAACTGAATCAAAACAAAAGTCTCTTCAGTAACTAAGCAATAATACTTTCAAATTGTGCTCGACCAGTGAAGCAGGAAAACACGCACTCATTGGAAAATTAGGACCCTCAGCAGCTTATTGGCTGTTTCGGGCCACTTTATGATTAAAGTCCTCATGGATCATATATTTCTGAAATAAGATTGAGCTTTTGGAGGGAAGACATTTGTATGATGCTGTTTCACCTTTAGCCCCAATTTTCCAGTTGATGACATCAGCACATTCCTCTTGCTGCCATTCAGTATTCAAGTGCCCTTCACCACTTCCCCTTCCTTGACTGGATGTAGGGTCACTGAGCAGACCACGCAGCAGGGCTTTGGAAAGAGATAACAGTGGCGACGTCTGCTCTGTATGAGCCGCCACATTATGTGACACACAGAGCCCATGACGTCTGCACAGCACCCCTTATCTTCCATTGCTACAAACTGAATGTCTGTGTCCCCCTCAAATTCCTATGTTGAAACCCTAATCGCCAATGTAATGGCATTAGGAGGGGGGATTTCAGGGGCTTATTATGTCTTTAGGATGGAGCCCTCATGAGTGGGATTAATGCCCTTAGAAAAAGGGACCCTAAAGAGCCCTCTGGTTCTTCCCACGTGTGAGGATATAAGGAGAAGTTGGCAGACTACTACCCAGAAGAATGGCCTCACCAGAGCCTGACCATGCTGCCAGTCTGGCCTCAGACTTCTGGTCTCCAGACCTGGGAGATACAAATTTCCATTGTTTATAAACCACCCAGTCTATGGTATTTTGCTACAGCATCCCCTCATGACAAAGACAGTAAGCGACCTACAAAGTCTGTAACTGTGAATATGGGGATAGCACATAAGAAAGAGCAAAACTCAGTCCGTTTAGGACCATTTCTTCCCCCTCAGGTTGACAGTAGAATTCAGCACCTTGATTTACTTTGCAACTCCCCCATGCTTGTCTCATAAACTAACTGGATTAACTAAGGAAGAGAAAATAGATGCTCAATTATTGAACATTCTTTCCTGGAACAGGGTGTCAAGTACTCCACCTGGTGCTCCTTCTTCCTGTCTGAAACATTGAGAAACTCTCGAGTTCTATTTAAAAATCTAATGAAACTATAACTAATAATAAGGTTCAGAGGTTAGAACATAAAACATTTCTGTAATGAAAGATGAAGCATTTTCATTAAATATTAAAGAACAGGGCTGAAGAAAGAAGCTTTATTTATGTTTTAAATAGGTACTCCACTGGGTCATTTGTTGTCTTAAAAGAACTTGCTGGAAAACGTTCCCCATGAAAGAATGAGAAAAATATAATTAACGTAAGAAACTAAGAAACCTGTATCTAAGTGAACAAAGTTTCTCATATTTCATAAAGATATTCATATTCATTGAGAACTTTGCACCATACCTGCCAGAATGAGTGTATTATTAGCTGTGTTCACATAACTGAGCTTTTCTTATTAATATTTTTTAAAACTTAAAAGTCTATTTTAATTCTGTCATAAGTCAAGAAAAATTTATGTAGTAATAATTCAAATTTACACCTATATAATTTATGTAAAGCAGTCAATTGAGAAATACTTCTTTAAAAATAGAAGGCTTAATTACATACTAGAAATTATGTTCTAGGGTTGGCATAATTCTGAAATAATTTGAGGCATTGGAATATTTTCTTTATCATGGTTTAAAACATGCTTATATTAAGCTGATAGCATACACGCTACATGCAGAAAGATCTTGTATACTAATTAAAAGTAAGAAAAATTGATTTATTAGCTCTATAACTTTCATTTGCCTTACTTCTAATTTAGTCTTGCAATGATTTAAATATTTGATGTAACCTCTTATTGAATGAGTTTTTATAAGTTAACATAAATCCTTTCTCAAATCAATTAATACATCACTTAGAGTTGTAATAGATATGTTTGTTATCTTCATTCAACAAATATGCATATAATAATCTTGATTAGCACAATATTTATGCTAGGCACTAGTCTAGGCATTGGGAATACAGAGATAAATAAGAAGTAGCTTCTGCTGCCAAGAGGCTAATTGTCTATTTATCTTAATTAGTGAAACCCACAAGAATGAAATCTCTTTCTAAGGAAACTAATCAAACAAGAGGAGAAATCATTATCTACAGACTTAACAAATTATGAAGATTTTTGAAGGAGAGTAGCTAGCCATATAAAACAATTTCTTTTATACCGGGTTTCTGCATATACTTATCTAACAGGATTGACTATTGGAACAATCCTAGGGAAAGTTGGAATGTCTTTTCAATTTGTCTTTTTCCCCAATCCTGACCTCTGGGGCCCTCTCCAATTCTCAGTGGTAACCCCTCCTCCAGCCTTGGCTCCTCAATACTTCTCATTCATGGAATCAGAGAGGAAGTATGCGTAACTCTTGTACTTTTGTGATTAAATTTAGGGTGAATAAATTTCAGTCACTATTTAGCAAAATTTTTTTTTCTCTAATGTTAGAATGAAAGGTTAGGTTAGAGAGATTTTAGATTAGAGATTTTTTTGTTTTTTTGAGATGGAATTTTGCTGTTGCCCAGGCTGGAGTGTACGATCTTGGCTCACTGCAACCCCTACCTCCCAGGTTGAAGCAATTCTCCTGCCTCAGCCTTCCAAGTAGCTGGGATTACAGGTGCCCGACATCACACTTGGCTAATTTTTATATTTTTAGTCATCACACCTGGCTAATTTTTATATTTTTAGTAGAGACAGAGTTTCACCACATTGGTGAGGCTGGTCTTGAACTCCTGACCTCAGGTGATCCACCAGCTTTGGCCTCCCAAAGTGCTGGGATTACAGGTGTGAGCCACTTCGCCTGGCCTATTGGAGAGGTTTTAAGCACTAGCAAACAGATAGGAAGTATTAGGGGCTTCGAGAAGCATCTTGGAAACCTATCTATCCCACTTCAAAGTCTTTCCCTAGTAATTCTGATTTCATCCCTTCAGGTGACTGGGATAAGAAATGGTTAGCAGGACTGTCTGTTTTTATCTGGAATTCTTCCAATCTAGGGCCCACTACTTCCTTGGGAAAGACACATAGGGTTTGATGCTCCTTGAGAAGTCTTCCTAGGAGCCACTAAGTGTGTGCATCTTCCTTATTTGCTCTTTCCATACCGTAGAACATTCACTGTCAGCACAAAGCTTTTCTAATCGCCTTCTCTGTAGGCCCACTGACTGCTCCCCGTGCTGATCCAAATACCCATTTCATCTTTCTTCCCTAGGTCACATATCTATTTGAACAGAAATGGCCTTTTGTGCTCAACTGAGAACAAATTTATGAACTTAAATTTTTATATACATACACACTAGCCATTTGTAATTTTTAAAATTAAATAACAAGTGTACCAGTAACAGTATTACTTGAGGTGTCTCCATGTCTAAACCATCATGGTAGCTTCTGTGGCAGATCCAGAGACAAATCAAATCCACGTCTGGCCCCAAAGCCCTTACACACCAGTGAATGAACTTAGGTCATACAAAGAAACCATGGTAGTTGACTATTTTCTTACTTTTTTCCTCCAAAATAAATAAATAAATAAATAAATAAATAAATGTTTTGGGCAAAATTAAATGTGTCATCTAAATGAATTTTACAAGCTAACTAGAGTATTTTTTTTTAAAGAAAAATGATTAATTATCATTTTAAATGGATAAAAAAATGTTGGTTCCCAAAGCTGGCATTCTTAGCCTGGGGACTACGTATGGCCTTCAGAGGGTTTCAAATCTCCTTAAAATTATATGAAAAATGTTGTGTTTATAAAAGTGTACATTTTTTTCTAGCAATGAGAGTCATAGATAAGGAAATCATTGATTTAAGAAAAGGTAAAAAGCCATTGAAATGCTTCTTCTAAGTATATATTCAGTCCATCAAAGCTTTATGAAGTTCCTATTGAACATTTTGCTGTCATTTTGAAAAAGCGTAAGCTTATCATCTTCCTACTACGAAAATCCATGTGGCTGGAGGGTGGATATGAGAACTGAAGGAGAAAACACAGTTAAACCACCAAACTCTATCTTGTAGGAATTTGGAGATGTTCTACTTTTCTCATAATAATTAACTATACATGCAGCTAATTATAATGCAGAAAGATAGCATCAAGCCATGGAGAGAAAATTTGTGAACTTAATGGTCTTTTTTAGTAGCAAAATAATTTTTTTTTCAGGAATAAGCTTTATAGGCATAAAATGACTTATGTTTAATAAAAAATGTACAGACATAGAAGATACAATCATCCATTTGGAAAACCATAAAAGTGAGCATGAATTGATGAATAATTAAGCTTATTTCTGAATATAAGTTATTGGATGAAGCTTATTTAACAGCTAAACCATTAAAAAAGTACCAACCTGAAGAAAACAGACCAGAGAATTTTACAGAAATATTTTTGTAACTCTTTTATATGCTCCAATAAAAACACTTTAAAACATTTTTCTCACCAGTACCTAGATAGCTTCATAGACACATTGGTTATCAAAAGAAGAAAATAATCCTTGTTAATTAAGATGCACATTAATGTATAGCCTTTCTACTGTCCAAATATATATAACTCTCCATTTATGTTCACATATAAAGCATCTGGAGCAAGAAGAGTCCTAATTCCTTTACATAATTTCATTATTTAATTGACAACTCCAGTGCTTGCTTTTGTGACATTAACCACCAAGTCCTCTTACACTTTAAAACACATTGTTCACAAGATACTAGAAAAAAAACTTGAGTAACAATGAAAGTTCTATCAGTAGTAACAACTATGTGATGGGATCTTCCAGGTAGGCTGCTGAGAAGTCTGCTAGGTGAGTCATGGCCACAGACTCTGTTCGATGCAATGTAGCGATGTAAAGCCATGTTATCTGCAAACAGCTGTGCGTGCTGAAACTGTGATGAAGGCCAGGGCCCAGGAGACACAGTTCTGGAGTGCCAAGAGCTAAGAAGCTCTCCAGTAGATCCTGTTCTCTTTTGAACCAGGTAAATGTTTCTTGGCCATTGTAGCAGGTTGAATAACATTCCCCATCCCTAAATTCATGTCCACCCAGAACCTCAGACTGTGACCTAATTTGGAAACAGGGTATTTGCAGACGTAATTAAGCTAAGGATCACATGGGATCATACTGAATTAGAGTGGGTACTAAGTCCAATGAGAGTTTCCTGACATGAGACAGAAAGGACACTCGAACACATAATAAAGTCCTTGTCAAGACAGAGGCAGAGGTGAGTTATGCTGCCATATGCCAAGGGCTGCCAAGGACCCCCAGAATCTAGAAAAGTCAAGGAGGGGATCCTTCCCCAGGGCCTTCAGAGGGAGCATGGCCCTGCTGATGCCTGACTTTGAACTTTTGGCTCCAGAACTGTTGAGAGAAATCGCTCTAGTTTAAGCCACCAACTTTGTGGTAATTTGCTAAGGCAGACCTAGAGAAACAAACCAGCCATTATCTTTTCCTCGTGTTTGTAAGTCCTCAGTGCCATTACGGGCTGAGTCTGCTAGAGTCTAGAGTCTGCTAGAATTCTGCCAGGGAATCTTTCTCTTGTTACACAAAAGAACTAGGTTTTGTTGAGGTCTCCTGCAGCCTTGCTAAACTTTAAAGGCTGAAAGTATGGGCTTTGAAGCCAATTTGCCTGGATTAGATTCCAGCTCTGTCACTCACTGTATCATTTGGAGCAAATTGCTGAATCTCTATCATGGTTTTCCTGTCTGTAAAATAAGGATAATAGTATGATCGTCACAGACTATATACTTGTGAGGATTAAATGAGTTAATTTGTGAAGCGCTAACTAGACCTGACACAAGGTAGATACATAACAGATGTTATCTGCAATCATTGTCATACAATTATTATTCTGCGATCATTGCTGTCAACATCATTCTAGGATCCTAAACACAAAGGCTTCCTACCCTCCAGAGGGCAGTTACAGGTAGCCAGGTCCATCACACAGAGGAGTGCCAGGAAGGGAACTTGCTTCCCCTACAGAGAGGAGAACCCTTTCCCACCCAAGGGACTGCTGTGCAAGGGGAGCAGTGGTCATCCTCACTGACTCCACATCAGACTGAACTACCTTCCTGTTATCCTTTCGGCAACTCCTAATGGTCCTTGACAGAACAAACACAGCCCTCTCCTCCTGGAGTTGAAAAGGCCACTTGAATTGTGCCTCCACATTCTTTGATTAGGAAGTCACCATATTAGGGCTTCTCAGGCTGCTTTAACAAAGTACCAAAAATTCGGTGGCTCAAAATAACAGAAATTTATTCTCTCACAGTACTGGGAGTGGAAATCCACAGTACTCATTTCTTCTGTAGATTCTGAGGGAGAATGTTCCAAGCCTCTCTCCTAGCCTCTGGTAGTAGCTGGGAATCCCTCATGCTCTTTGGGTTAAGTCAGGGCAACTGCAAAACTGCAACCTCTACCTCCATTTTTCCATAGTGTTATCCGTGTGTGTGTATGTGTGTGTGTGTGTGTGTGTGCGCACGCGCTTATGTACATGCACTTTCTCTTAAGGACACCAGTCATATAGGGTTAGGGCCCCACCTAAATCCAGTATGACCTCATCTTGACTGAATTATATCTATAAAGACCCTATTTCCAACAAGGTCATATTCACAGGCATTAGGGGTTAGGACTTCAACATCTCTTTTGGGGAATGTGATTTAACCCAAAACAATCACTGGAGTTGAAAAGGCCACTTACTTTATTCATTTATAAACAAAGCAAAACAGAAAAGCTAGCAGTCATCAACAGTTTTACAGATTTATTAAAAATAGTGAAACATTATCTTATTCTGAGTATTTCCACACAATTAAGAAAGGCTTGTCTAAAATGAGTAGCTTTTAAAAGTTTTCTTAAAAAAGATTTCTTTTGGCGGGGTGTGGTGGCTCATACCTTTAGTCTTAGCACTCTGGGAGGCTGAGGTAGGAGAATCACCTGAGGTCAGGAGTTCAAGACCAGTCTGGCCAACATGGTGAAACCCCATCTCTACTAAAAATAGAAAAATTAGCTTGGTGTGGTGGTGCGTGCCTGTAATTCCAGCTACTCAGGAGGCTGAGGCAGGAGAATCACTGGAACCCGGGAGGCGGAGGCTGCAGTGAGCCAAGACTGTACCATTGCACTCCAGCCTGGGTGGCAGAGCAAGACTCCATCTCAAAAATAAAATAAAATAAAATAAAATAAAATAAAATAAAATAAAATAAAATAAATTATTTTGAGAATAGGACAGTAAGTTTTAATTGTATGTTTTCAGTTTACCGCTGTTGGATGTACAACCTACTGTGAACCCTTCGCTGAATTACATCATTTTATTAGCAATGACCCTTTTGTTTAAAATACATATTGGAGAAAGATAAACTACATAGGCATAGATCTCTTCAACTAAGCATAAGTGAAGAGTTTAATATTTTAATTAAAAATTATCCACTCACCCCTCCTATTTCTGGCTAACATACTCCCCACTGTCTACAGACTATCTTCAGCTCTGGGATTATTAGCATTTGTAGATTTTTCTGGTTCCAACTCAGTCTCATTTTCTCATTCAAGTATTTACTGAATGCTTACTGTGTATTGTTTGCATATTTTTCTACAGGATACTTTTGCTTCTTTAGGTTTGGGCTAATCATTGTCGAATACTCCGCAGCTCAAACCTACCCATTCCACCAATCCCCATGGAAAACGGTCTTTCCTCATTCTCTTTGCACTGCCCTTTTACTTTTATGTTTAGGGACATTCCCTGTAGAGTGCATGCGCACTTTGATTTCATCTGTTCTCAGACCGACTTTTTGTTCATTATAATAGCGTAAAACACACCCCTAGGTGGAGATTTGAGATGTTAATGAGACATGCGACTTAAGAACGAGCACGTACAGCTACTGCACATGTGCACCCAGAGAACCACCCGGGACATGCTTACTGGCCACACCTCTTTCCACCTCCTTAGGAATAATCAGGCAAGACTCCCATAAAGGGAGCCTCCCTGGCGCCCATCTTTTCTGCCTCATCCTCACCGGCAGCCCGGCCTTATTCCTCTCTCTCTCTCTCACAGGGCATCCTATTCATTCTGCACCTAACTTTCAAAATATTCTTTTTCTTTTGTAACAAACTGTGCTACAGCCCTTCACTGTGTGTCTCTTGTTTAAATTCTTTTAAACTAAGAACGGAGGCATCACAACACCGTCAACGCAAGGTACTTGTCTTAGTGTGTCTGGGCCCCAGCAACAAAGTATCATAAACTGGGTAGCTTATGAAAAACAGAAATTCATTTCCTACAGTCCTGGAGTCTGGGAAGTCCAAGATTAATGCAGATTTGGTGCCTGATAAACGTCTACTTTTTGGCTTATAGATGGTGCCTTCTCCTGGCAGAAAGGGCCAATAAGCTGTCTTGGGCCTCTTTTATAAGGGTAGTAATCCCATTAATGGGATTAGTTGCATGACCTAATTGCCTTCCAAAGCCCCCACCTTCTGAAACTGTCACATAGGTGATTAGGTTTCAACGGATAAATTTTGGAAAGACACAGACCCATAGCAGTGCTCAAAAGGTTTACCATTGATGACTGATTGAGGTTTTGTTCACTGCAGATTATAATTTATTGTTTCTGAATGAATTTAATTTGACAGAAATAATAACAGTTGCCTTTAGCAATTTGCATTTAAGCTTAATTCATCTAGTATTACAAAACTGAGGGTTTTAAATAAGTCCTATTTTTTCATAATATTTATAACTACCATTACTGAGAGCTTTCTGTAACAGCCACTGTTCTAAGTTGTTTATATACATTTGTCTCATTTTATTCCCATAGCAACCTTCTGTACTAAGCGCAATTATTTCTATTTTACAGATGAGGAAATTGAAGCTTAGTGAAATTAAATAACTTTCCCAATGTCACACTGCTGATGAATGGAGAATTTGAGCATAGGCCTGTCTGCCCCCAAATGTTGTTCTGAGCCTAAGTTTCTATACTTTCCCTGTCAGAAAAATATTCTAGAAAACTTCTTAAAAACAGGTTACTGGGCTCCACTCTGGAGAATCCAAATCAAAATTTCTAGGGGAGGTGTCTGGGAGTCTGCATGTTGATAAGAACCCCAGGTAATTTTTGTAATCAAATTTAGGGAAAACTCAATAATATGATATGGTTTGCCAGTACATAGACGAAGCCCCTGTGTGAAATACTTTTCCCATATATAGTTTGATTTTCATCACATAAATGTTCCTTGAGGTTTAAACCGATTAGAGAAACCAAGCTTGCAGATTCCAGTCTGCAAGGTCTGCCATGCCCCAACATACTCAAGAATCTAGGGTTGACCTTGCACTTTAGCCAGCATGCAGAAACATGGGTGTGTGACCCTCACATCCTCAGAAGGGCCTGGCACCTGCCCTACTGCTCTATTGTCTCTCTTTTAAAATTCATAACACAAATGGTCCTGCATTTGCATTTTCACTGGGCTTTGTAAATTACGCAGGGAATTGATGCAGCAGAAACTGCAGGCCATGAGATGCAAAGGATCAGTTCAAGGGAAAACAGCACCGTCTTTCTTCTTCTCCTTCTCTAAGAATTCGGAAAGGGATTATTTGAGGTGGGACTAAGTCAGATGTGAAGTAGAGTGTGATGGTGTCAGAAGTGTGATGCAGGGTGGTGTGAGGCTGTAGATCTGGATGTGGGGTAATACTTCTATGGAAAGGAGAGGGAAGAGAGTGTGGAGAAGGGTCTGGGAAGCAGAGGAAGGAAAGAGGTAGCATCCATGTGCTGGAGAAGTGCTTCCCGTTGCTGGCCCACAGAGTTAGATTTCAGGAGGGTTAACTGATTAATAAGAATGCCCCACCATGCGGAACTTTCGGTACAAATAATGTGGTTTGTGCTGAACAACTGCCTTTCTTCTGGGAGTCTGGGTTTTGGGTACATGCTGGTAGGGGCTGCCTTTGCAACCAGTGCCCAGTAAAAACCTTGAGATCTGAGTCTCTAGTGAACATTTCACATGCACTGCTGCAACTGTTAGCTGGGGGAATTAAGTGTGTTCTGTCAACTCCACTGGGAGGGGACTCTTGGAAGCTTGTGTTTGGTTTCCACTGGATTTCATCTCATGCACTTTTCCCTTTGCTGACTTTGCTTTGTGTCCTTTTGCTATAATGAATCATACCCATGAGCACAACCATAGCAATTCCCCCTTATCTGAGAGAAACAAGTTCCAAGCCTGCCAGTGGGTACCTGAAACTGCAGATGGTACCAAACGCTATATGTACTATGCATGAATTTCTTTTTCCTTTTTCACAATTTCATAGATAGAAGATTTGTTCTTACTATAAAGTTTAGCAACCTCAGCAATTTCTTTTTCTTTTAAGTTGAGAACTTTTACCTTTTCACTTAAGGAAGCATTTTATGGCTCCTCTTTAGCATATCTGAATTGCCGGCATCACTACTCTTGCACATATTTAAGTGTTCTGAAATATACGACACCCTGAAAATTGATGTTCCAAATTGAGATACTTTTGTTTGGGTTATGTTACCATAACAACATAATTCACTAATTTGTAAAGTCATAAGACAAAGTCGGGTTTAATACTGCCCACCAACAAATGACTGGTTTCAGATGTGACATGGCCATCTAAAGTTCAGGGTGGAATCAATAGCATATTCTCTTTCTCAACCCCTAAGTGAAGCTGTAAAGTTTGTTTTCTTAAAGACACTACCCTGAACTACAGTTTTATTTCCTATGGATGTTCAAGACACAAGCGACTTCTTTTTGGGATTATTAGCATAAGCCAGGCAAATTATCAGTTCTGCTGGCAAAGAAAAAACTCAAACTTAATTTTGGAGCTTTTATCTGTCTATCTATTGTACTTAAACAATAACAAATGAATTTTTTCCACATGTATAGTTGAAGGATTAAGAGGAAGGCTATATCTTTTTGAAATATATAAGTAAAGAATAAATAGATACCTAAGTAAAGAAGTAAAATACAATAGAGTATCTTCTTGGCTCTAATGTTCACGTCATTTTCTCTTTTTACAAATTCAATGATAAGGTTTAGGTTATTTAATACAAAGTGTTGTTTTTTTGCCTTTTTTAAAATGGAGAAAACCGAGGCAGTCAGAGTGAATTTAGTATCTTTGGTTAAACTAAAACAGAGCAAACCAAGCACCCAGTAAAATGGGGTTCTTGAATAGCAATCCGGACTTCATGAACTGGATTACACTATTATCTCAGCTATGTCAATGAGAATACCACAGCAAAATACTTGAGACATATAAATTTTCTTTTCTGTGAAATAAAAGGCCATCTTTTAAGCCCAAGTCCTAATTTGCATCCTATTCAGTATAATATAATGAAATTCTAAAGGTTTAAATACCAGAAAACAAAATTGATTAGGGTAATCTACTAAAATTGAACTAAGGAATACTTAATACATTAGACATAGGGATTACAGAAAAGATTATTGAGCCACTTCATTGTCTAAAGCTTGAGTAAGTCAAGAAAACCCTGAAGGAGGCATGGCTAGAATTTTAATTGGCACATGACATTTTCATGAAAAGATTAAGCAATCCTCTCCAAGTCTAGTTGTTCTATTCACCCTTAGAGACTGAGAGAGATTCTTGATTAAGTGTTGGTCTGGCAACCAATATTCCCACTACCACTTATAGGTTAGCTTGAAGATATTCATTTACTTTTACACAATTGACCCCTTGGACTTACTCAATGATAAACTATGGATAGGACACAGGAGTCCCCCTTTCTTCTTAGTTTGGGACTAGGCATCTATTCCAAAGAGCAGTTTGTCATCCCAGTAGGTGAATGTCAATTCAAATGCACTGTTTCCTATGTACACATACCTGGTGACTTCTGAATTAGGATTTATCTTAGAGGTAGTAATACAGGCCAGGCATGGTGGCTCATACCTGTAATCCCAGCACTTTGGGAGGCTGAGGTGGGCAGATCACTTGAGGTCAGGAGTTTAAGACCAAGCTGGCCAACATGGTGAAAGCTCACCTGTACTAACAATACAAAAATTAACCGGGCGTGGTGGTGCATACCTGCAATCGCAGCTACTCCAGGAGGCTGAGACAGGAGAGACACTTGAGCCCAGGAGGCAGAGGTTGCAGTGAGCTGAGATCGAGCCACTGCACTCCAGCCTGGGTGACAGAGCCAGACTCGGTCTCAAAAACAAAACAAAACGAAACCAAAAAAAATGAGGTAGGAGTACAAATCTTATGTGTTTACAATAGTTTAGTACAATTTTATTTAACCTGATGATAGTAAGATTACTATTACAGAACTGTCAGCACATTTCAAAAAGAAATTTATTTTTAAAGTTTCCTTCAATAAAGTTCCCAAGTTTCCCAGGCCTGCATGTAGTTAGGAGTGTAGAAAAGAAGCTTTATGAAAAGCCACGTAGGTATCATAAAATAGGTGAACTGGAACACGGTTTTAATTATGCCAGAGTGAGGTAGTTTATAGCTTCATGCTTACTACCCTAACAATGGATGTGAAGTACTGACTAATTGTAATTTTGTCAGTAATAACCTTGAGACATGGATAAACAAAAGTATGGAAGTGTCTACTTGGATCTCTGAAGGGCCAAGGGGGTTAATCTAATTTAGATTAAACAATGAGTTCTATAAATTTAATACTTCATGTGCATCTTAATTTAGAATTGCCAGAGAACGTATAAAAACTTAGCAAAAGAGTTTTTTTTAATCCTTAATTTGAAGATAATCATCGGATTCAAGGGATTTTCAAGGTACAAAAGAACAAAAGTTTTCATTTAGTTAAGATGAATAAATGTGCAAAAACCTTGTTGAGGTTAAAAATAGTTGTGCATATAAATCAAGTGATAGCACTACTCTTGGACTCTTATAACAATTATTGTCTGTGTCAATTTTCTGCAATTTATCATAAAGTGCCTCATGGCACTGCCTCTATTGTTAGTTGGAAATGCTTATTTAAATCATCTTTTGTGGTCATTTAACCACTCATATTAATTTAATGAACACATATCTGAGTGTCTCCATGTGGCAGGCATTGTCCTTGGCACTGTGATACAGACTTCTGCCTGAGATTCCCGTCTACTGTAAGGGATGATGGTGACAATAATGCAAATAAATAGAGAAAAGAGATTGATGCATAATAGGTCATTAATTTAGTCTTTGTGCCGGGTTCCTAGGACCAAACTTCTAAACCCTAGGACTTTCTCAAGTGATAGGAATGTCTTTGTTATTCATGGTGAGCCCCTGGGAGCATGCCTGGGTCCATGCCAATAAGGTGACTCATGGTGGGCCCCTAGGTGGTTTTAGGATGGAGGCTGGGTACGCCAGGAAGACCAACCACCTGATAGAGGGTTGAAACTTTGAGTTTCCTGATATCAGCCTGATCTGCAGGGAGGAGAGGAAAAGGGGACTAAACATATATACGTATGTGTGTGTGTGTGTGTGTGTGTATATATATGTGTGTGTGTGTGTGTGTGTGTGTGTGTGTGTGTGTGTATATATATATTCTTTTTTTTTTTTTTTTTTTTTTTGAGATGGAGTCTCGCTCTGTAGCCCAGGCTGGAGTGCAGTGGCACAATCTCAGCTCACTGCAACCTCCACCTCCAGGGTCCTGGTTCAAGCAATTCTCCTACCTCAGCCTCCCAAGTAGCTGGGATTACAGGCACGAGCCACCATGCCCAGCTAATTTTTGTATTTTTTAGTAGAGACGGGGTTTCACCATGTTGGCCAGTCTGGTCTTGAACTCCTGATCTCGCGATCCACCCGCCTCGGCCTCCCAAAGTGCTGGGATTACAGGCTTGAGCCACTGCGCACAGCTCTAAACATATTTTTAATTATGTGGCCAATGATTTAATCAGTCATGTCTACAGAATGAGATCCCAATAAATCTCTGAACACCCAAAGCATGGGTGAGCGTCACTGGTGGGTGATGCACACTGGTGAACCAGGAGAGTGGGGAATTCTTGATAGAGTGGGAGCTTCACCATTTTGGACGAGCACCGCCATTTTAAAGTTCTCCTTGATCAAAAACCTCCTAAACCCAAAGGGCATCAGCCTAATGGCCAAGGTCAGCATGACCATAAACCACATATGACATCTCTAACCAGAAACATTCCAATTCTAAGATAAACCCCTCCCCAGCCAGAGACATGCCAGCCCTGAGATAACCTCCCTTCTGGTCAGAGAAGCCAGAGAGACGTCAACCCCAAGATAACTTCCCCTTTGACCCGAGACATTTCAACCTTGTAATAAACTTCTCTTCTGCATAGTAACATTCCAAACCTGTGATAAGCTCTCTCACCCTAAAACTCTTAAATATTATTAGTCTGTTAGAGAGAGTGCTCCTGACAAGTTGGCCAGAAACCCCTCTCAGGTTTACTCTCCAAAATAAACCTGTTTTTGAGTATTGAGCTGCTTTTTGTGTTTCTTTCCTCTTTCTTTAACTCTTACAATTCTCACTTCACAGGAAGAGGACATGCAAGCTCTGCCCTCGAGGCTTCCCCAGACCTCACCCTGTGCATCTCATCATTTGGCTAGTCTTGATTTGTATCCTTTATAACAAAACTCTGATTATAAGAATAGCACTTTCCTGAGTTCTGTGAGTCATTCCAGTGAATTACTGACCCTGAAAGAACAGTAGGAACTCCCAGATTTGTAGTCAGCTGGTCAGAAATGTGAGTGGCTTGAGAACCCCCCTGAAGCTTACAGCTGGTGTGTGAAGAGAAGGCTGTCTTGTTGGGAACTGTGCTCTTAACTTGTGAAGGCCATGCTAACTCAGGGCACTTAGTATCAGAATCGGGTTGTGCACTGCAGAGTTAATTCCAAGGAGTGGCACTTTTTTTTTTTTTTTTTTGGAGATGAAGTTTCACTCTGTTGCTCAGGCTGAAGTGCAACGGTGCAGTCTTGGATCACTGGAACCTCCACCTCCCAGGTTCAAGCAATTCTCCTGCCTCAGCCTCTGGGGTAGCTGAGATTACAGGGATGTGCTATCATATCTGGCTAATTTTTGTATTTTTAGTAGAGACGGGGTTTCACTATGTTGGCCAGACTAGTCTTGAACTCCTAACCTCATGATCTGCCTGTCTCGGCCTCCCAAAGTGCTGGGATTACAGGTGTGAGCTACCACACCCAGCCTGGGAGTGGTACATTCTATGAAGAAAATTAAGAAGGACTATGGGGAGGTGTGAGTGGCTATGGCAGCTGAGTGGACAAGGAAGTCCTCTTGGAAGAATTAACATCGCAGCTGAGATCCACATGATGAGGTATTGCTTATGTGAAAGAACACTGCCCCTTGGGACTCTATAAATGCAGCTGAGCTCTAATCAGGTATTGTGGCCACCACCTCCAAATTATGAGAAGCTAAATGGCTGGATGCCACACTGTCACCTGAGACCAGGCATGTCTTCTCCAAGAAAAGGCATGAAGTCAAGGGTACAGCGACAGGAACATGGAACAGGGAGATGGGCGGAGCTTTTCTGACATTAAGCCTGCCACTCTTTCCATAGCAAATAGATGTAACAATGATGATGTAGCTAACACCTAGAGAGCTCTGATCATGTGCAAGGACTGGGGACAATCAGGCTTTATTAGAGTAAACTCAGTGATGTTATGATTATTCTCATTTGCAGTTGAGATAAGAATTTGGGCAAGAAGTGGAAGCCCAGAGAGGTAAAGGAACTTTTGCAAAGACCCATGGTTAATGAGGGGGAAAGCTGGGATGTGATTCCAAAGTCTGTGCTGCTCACTTACTTTCCTGGTCTAAGCATGGCCTGTTGGCTAGCGGCAGCCATACCTTGCAGCATCTTGAGTCCTGCTCCAGACTTCCTGAATCAGAATCTGCATTTTAACAAGATCCCAGGTGATTCTAAGTACATTAACGTTTGTAAAGCACTGCTATATGAGGCCTCTGAGCTTTACACTCAATGTCCCACTAGGAATCCAAACTTCCATCCTAATCACCACTTTGTTAAAATTTTCACCCTCACTAAAACATAAACTGATCCAGGATGACAGCCATGTCTCCTTTTTCTCAGTAAAGTCTCTTAGGTTGAATTTGATTTCAAGAGCTGATCCTGGAATAGATTAGACTCTCACCCTGTGTTTCTCTCACTTCCAAAGTATGCTCTACACTGAGGATTTTTAGATCCAATAGGCCAAGTCTAATTCTCTTCAAATAGTGAGAGATTGGTTAGAGAGTTCAGCAGAGAAACCCAACTATGGGGGTTCAATTTGCAGAGAAATCTCCTGCCTGCATCTGGGGATGCTGTTTCTTCTGCAGAGAGTGACAAGTTCAGAAAGAGGCAGATGCCCAGAGAGAGGACATGGAGGAGGCAGAACTCACCCAGCCACACTGAAGACTAAACTCTGATTTTTTTTTTTTTAAGTCTTGCCCAGATAGGTATCAAAGGGGTGTGGGGAGTCATGCCCTACAAATCATAAATTCTCATCAGATGGGTTTTATTTAACTTATATATTATGACTTATTTTCCAACCTGACTCTGGCATAACATTATAAGACAAGGAAGAAAATAAAAATATTTTACCCCAAAACATGTTTCTTTGCCTGCACAGCTGTTCTTTGTGGGGGAAAATTTGCATCGGTAAAGAATCTCTATTAACATAGCTAGATCTTTTTCTTCCAGACCCTCTGCATCCTAAAGAGATTAACTAAGATCTGAATAGGAAACTTTTGTCATCTATTGTCTCTAAAGGCAGCCACTATAAGACTTCAAAAGAACACTTTTATCCACAATCTTTTATCTTAACCTGAACATTTCCATTTCTGATGATCTCAGGTCTTTAGACAAACTCAACAAATTGTCAATGACAAAATATTTAAATTCACCTATAGCCTGGAAGCCCCTAACCCCACCCCCAAGCTTTGAGTTGTCCTGCCTTTCTGGACCAAACCAATGTATTTCTTAAATATATTTGATTGATATCTCATGCCTCTGTAAAATGTATAAAACCTGCCAGGCATGGTGCTCATGCCTATAATCTCAGCACTTTGGGAGGCCGAGGTGGGTGGATCATCTGAGATTAGAAGTTCGAGACCAGCTTGGCCAACATGGTGAAACCCTGCCTCTATTAAACATGCAAAAAGTTAGCTGGGCATGGTGGCATGTGCCTGTGTCCCAGCTACTTGGAGTCTGAGGCAGGAGAATTGCTTGAACCTGGGAGATGGAGGTTGAAGTGAGCCAAGATCACACCACTGCACTTCAGCCTGGGCAACAGAGCAAGACCCTGTCTCAAAAAATAAAATATAAAATAAGATAAAATAGATAAAATGTATAAAACCAAGCTTTGCCCCAATCGCTTTGGGCACATGTTTTCAGGACCTCTGGACCTCTTGAGGGCTGTGTCCTGGGCCATGGTCACTCATAGTTGGCTCAGAATGAATGTCTTAAAATATTTTAGAGTTTGAATCTTTGTTCACAACACAGACCTGCAGACCCAAATCTGGCATTGGCTCATTCACATTGATTAATTCCTCTGCGGCATGTGATGATTCCTCCAAATACAAATGGCATTTGAAAGGACAGGTTAAGAAAATCATTCACATGCACACAAATATCATGTCAATTGTAAAACAGAAATACATTTTTCCCCCCAAACTGTAACCAATTTTACTACCCATTTTAACAGTGAGTTTGCAGCTAAAGATGAGTAACTGAGTAATCTTAAAGAGCTGACTTCTTTTGCAGGAATTGTCCATTTCTTCTAATCGTTTAAAGTCACTCTGGAGTCTGGAAGACAAAAGGGAAGGCTTCCTTCTACTTGCAAAAGTTGCAGCATTTGTAATTGGAGCTGACCTCAGACATGCCCAGAAGGCTCAGTCCATTAATGGGAATCAGCCCAGGTTGTGATCCTGAAAATTTCACTATTTCTGCTTGTTCTTAGAACCACTCCTGCTTCTCAGTTGTTAGTAGCCCATGGCAATAGTAGTGAAGGCTGGGACATTAAGAAAAAATAGAGGTGAATGGTTTCTACACATCATTCCAGGGTTTTTTTTTTTCATGCCTTATCAACCCTAAAAAGTTGCCAGAATGAGAAGTAAAAAAAAAAAAAAACCCATAAGTCATCAACTTTCTGCCACTGACCCCTCATTCCTGTGGCTGTAGGTTTTCTATCAAGATATCCAAATGATTGATTTCATGAAGGGATAAGATTAAGAGCTGTGCTACCATTCAGCTGTTGATAGGCAGAGACCCAAGGTCAGAGTTCCAGGTCAAAGTTTCCTCTTTGAATGTCAACATTCATCTTGGCCCTGGGGAATTATGAAGGATGAAGGCCATATTAAACTCTTTCTCCACATGCTCTGCCGTAGACCAGCTGTGAGACCTTGGGCCAGTCACTTAACCTTTCTGGACCCAGACCCCTCATCTGTAAAATGAGAGGTTCTGCACTGGTTGATCTCTAAGACTCTTCCGCTGTTAGGATGCTGTGATTCTTGGTCTTGTTTTGAGCTATACTTGAGGCAAATATATACAGTCACATTTTGTGGGAAGAAATGGGGAAAGGAAAATTATTTAGAGCATCTTTTCAGGAAATAGTTGCTGAGAATAATCAAATGTTACCCATTCTGAGATTTCTGGTGCTAATGCTCCTTTTCAAAGTCATTTATGAGCCTATCATGATGATGCAAACGCATGAGGGATGAAGACCAAACCCAAGTCACAAATGTATTATAGTTAATGGCAGGGGCAGGAATGGAGAGGGAGAGAAAGTCATCCTCTATGCTGGTAATACACCTATTATTGTCCTACATAGATTGCCTGAGGCAACCCCTCTTTTCTAGGTGGGACTGAATCAGAGACAAGCTTTCAGAAGAGTAGTATAGGGAAGCAAAGTGAGCCAGAAATCAGAGTACACAGGGTAAGGAAAACTTTAAAAAGGAAAAGGCGAAGGCGAGAGCTGCACCCAAGCAGGGAATGAGGAGTCTAGGAAAACAGGCTCTTAAATCCAGATTTTATGTAGGAAGTCAGTTTGCCCCGAAACTGTGGCTCCAATAGAGAATTCCAAAGCCCCAGGGCTCTGAGGTTTCTCTGCTTGGGCTGATTCTCCCTCTGTTTGAAGTATTATTTTCCTTCCTCATTCAACAAATACTTGTTGAATTCTTTCTAGGTGTCAGGCATGTGACATATTCTGCTGAGAATATGAAAGTGAATTAGATTCTGTTTTTACTTTTAAGGACTTCACTGTTAGTGGGGAGGTAAAACAGATGAAGTAAGAGGAAAACAACAATCCGTTGTTTTATGACTTGTAAAAAACAGGGGTGCAAAATCAAGAAGCATCTTTTCTCCACGAAGCATGAGACTGGGAGTGGTTTTTGTCACCTATCCTTTTCCTTCTTTCGCTTTCAGAACCAGCTCTCCATTTAAGAGTAAGTTAGAAGACACAGCTTGGCAGTATAGGAGCCAAGGGAATCTTCCCCTTTGCCCTCTGAAGATACACACACATACACATACACACACACACACACAGGCTCCCAAGAGTCTGATTAAATGGAGAAAAGACATACAAATGGATTTCACGTGTACATGTGGAGAACTAAGGAGGACCCCAGAGTGATTACCACTCCCCACCCCCAGTGGAGTTTCAGAAGCTTAAATAAGCTTCTGATGTTCTCAGGATGTTAAATAACATTCTGGAAAAAATAGATTATGGGAGTGGACAGAAGAGTAATTCTGTTGAGGGGATTACTAGGGAGATTAAATGGATCTAGAAACAGAGATGAATTTGTAAATATCCTTTTATTTTTTGAGACAGAGTCTCGCTCTGCCACCCAGGCTGGAGTGCAATGGCGCAATCTCAGCTCATTGCAATCTCTGCCTCCTGGGTTCAAGCAATTCTCCAGCCTCCTGAACAGCTGGAATTACAGGTGTGCACCACCACGCCTGGCTGATTTTT
Organism: Cacajao melanocephalus; assembly: GCA_963573385.1. Taxonomy (NCBI): domain Eukaryota; kingdom Metazoa; phylum Chordata; class Mammalia; order Primates; family Pitheciidae; genus Cacajao; species Cacajao melanocephalus. The sequence continues at coordinate 4,433 of CAUYLG010071268.1, read as the reverse complement.
CTATTGATTCCAGGCCTTTAGATAATAACTTAACTCTTTTAATCAATCTCCAACCAGGAAATTTTTAAATTCACCTATGACTTGTAAGCCACAGCCTCACATTGCTTCTAGCCTGAACCAATGTATACCTCACATATATTGATTGATGTCTTACGTTTTTCTAAAACATATAAAAACCAAGTTGTAACCCTTGGACACATGTTCTCAGGACCTCTTGAGACTGTGCCTTGGGCCATGGCCACTCATCTTTGGCTTAAATAAACCTCTTTAAATATTTTACAGAGTTGTCTTTTTATTTATTTATTTTTTTATGATGGAGTCTTGCTCTGTCGCCCAGGCTGGAGTGCAGTGGCAGGAACTCAGCTCACTGCAACCTCCATCTCCTGGGTTCAAGCAATTCTCCTGTCTCAGCCTCCTGAGTAGCCAGGATTATAGGCATCTGCTACCATGCCCAGCTAATTTTTGTACTTTTAGTAGAGACAGGGTTTCATCATGTTGGTCAGGCTAGTCTCAAACTCCTGACCTCAGGTGATCCACCTGCCTTGGCCTCTTAAAGTGCTGAGATTACAGGCATGAGCCACCACACCTGGCCTTTTTTTTTTTTCCTCAAATCAACAATGAGGGAATGTGTTCTCTTTTCGGGTCCACAAGGGGACATAATTTTAAGGGCAAGAACTTCCTGGCACCATGCCCCCCCTCCCATCTCTGTCCATCTGGGAGATTTATTTCCCAGGTGTGGGAAGAAACTAAGAGTCAATCACTCCAACAGAAGTTCTAAGGAATGCCTTTCACTGGCCTGGGGTCTTAGAGAAGTTAGGGACTCCTGCCAGGCTAAAAGTCCCCTTCTTCCATACCCTTTCAGACTCTATGTATGGATCCCCTTCCATGAACACTCCCTTCGTGGAAGCCTGTCTTCCCCTCCTCCTGAACTCCATCTCTCCCTATTCCCTTCCGCTCAGTGTGGAAGCTGCTTTCCTCTCCTAGATTCCATGTTTCTGGATTCTCTCACTCAGTGTGAGAGTTAGCTGTTTCTTTCTCTCTCTTTCTCTGGTTTCTCTCTAAGTAAATTACTTTCTACAAACACTTTTGAGTCCGACATTTACTGCGCACTGCTACTGTGGTCCCCTCTCTCATTCTTGAGAGGGCAGGAGGCCAAGAACCTGGAGAAACATCCTCTCAGGGGAGCTAAGGGCACCCTGAACCCCTGAACCCCAATATTACAAACAGCATCACCTCTTAAGGGATGTTTGGTGAATCAAGAGAGAAAATGAATAGAAAGTGATTGGTTTAGAATCTGGATGCTAGTCCCTTTTCCTTTCTTGTCTTTTCCAAGACCAAAGCAGCAAAGAAAAAGGAGATAAACTTTGAACTCTTCTCTGGAGCCTGGTGAGCTGCTTCCTCTCAGTAGGGAGAATCGCTTCCTGAGCCCAGGTGAAAAGTGGTTTCTCCTTCAATCCTCATTCACCACACAGAGTATGTGGCCTATGTATGCTCACAGCTATTACCTTCTGAAGAAGAGTTGTGCTCATTTGCACCCCTGTTGGAACTGTTTCATTGGTGCAGAAAATAGAGACCTAGGCATTGCCCTGTCTTTCATTTTTTTTTTTCAGAGTCTTGCTCTGTTGCCCAGAGTACAATGGCATGACCTCAGCTCACTGCAACTTCTCCTACCAGGTTCAAGCGATTTCTCTTGCCTCAGCCTCCCAAGTGCTAGGATTACAGGTGCCCACCAGCACACCAGGTTAATTTTTGTATTTTTAGTAGAGACAGGGTTTCACCATGCTGGCCAGGCTCTCCTCAAACTCCTGACCACAAGTGATCCACCTGCCTCGGCCTCTCAAAGTGCTGGGATTACAGGTGTGAACCACTGTGCCCGGCCACCTTATCTTTCCTTGCAAGGGAATGGCAGGTTATGATCCTGGTTTGCAAAATTCTTTCAAAAAAAGAGGTCATGGCCTTTCTATTACTCTGGCACATAAAATAACTTTCCCAAAGAACAAATATGCACCATCACTTGGATGAATCTCCATCAGTATCTTTATTTCTTTACACACAGCTTTGTCTGCTGTCTGAGGGTTCCAGAACTGATGTGTTACTGCCTTGCCTTTCCTTCCTTGTCTCTCTGGGTCACCTCTGTAGCTTTGAGAAATTGAATTTGCATCTTAATCCTACAGTGTGACTCCAATGCTCTGTCTGCCAGCCTCACAGTCAGTGTTTCTGGCATGGCCTTGGAAGAAGCCCTTGAATAAGACATTTTCTGGAATTGTTTCTATCCAGATGTATTAAAACACTTGCTTTTTTTTTTTAAAACAAAACAAAACAAAACAAAACAAAAAAAAACCTTTCCTATTGTTCTGACAAACTTGATCCAAAGTATTTGTTTACAGTCCCTATATCCCTAGAGGAATATGGTAAAGTTTTTTATCATATGGCTGAAAATAAAGCAACTGTCTAGCAAATACTATATTCTTACAATTGATTATATTCATCATCTATAGTATAAGATTTCTACTTCCAAAAAAATGGAAGTCTTTATATTTTTAACTAATTTCATGAAAATATGAAAGTTTGGTAGCCATCTCCAAAGATGACTACATATTTAAATTTGAAACAATATCTACTTTATCATTGGTTTTTGATCCTCTAAATGGCTCTTTGGTTTCATTCTAGGTGAGTACATGTAGCTTAAGAGGGGGATCTGTGTTTTCACAGCACAGCATTTTTTATTTTAGCTAACCATCTATCACCAGTCACACTTTCAGTGTCATTTAGATTTGAAGTTTCCATTTGGATAGGCTTTGCATAAAGGAAAGAATGAAAAACACACACACACACACACACACGCACACACACACACACACACACCCCTGTAAGGACATAAGCATTTCACAGCACTATATAGGAAATGCAGCAGACCTGAGTGGAACTCACTGATTTTCTTTAGCATTTTGATTATATGGGTTTATGAGTTCAGATGAATCGAAGCACAAATGAAACTCAACAGGCATGATGAAATCCACCGAAACTGCTGAAATGGTTGGGCAGAGCCCATAAAAATGGTTTCATTCTCTGAGACGAGAGGATAAAACTGGGGCCTAATTCAAGAGGCAGCTTCTGGGGGCTGTCATCACTCAACTCCTCAAACTGAGAGATAGTTTTCAACAATGGGGTTAGTCTTTATATGCTGTAGCTTTGAACAGACTTCAGCAAATGACACAAAGTAAGTTAATCTCTATAAGCAGCACGACAAATGCACTATGCCACTTTTAAAATCACACAAATTTAATCCTTGCAATGTTTATACTATGTTGGTAACCTACATGGGTGGCTGGGGCAGGTGGTGGAATAAGACCCAAATAAGATATTTTTAAGACATTTAAGCAACAATTGGCTCAGGGAAGAGAGTACAGTCGGGAAAACAACTCTGACCTTGAATAGAGACAGCTATTTCTAATCTCTGTTCCATCTTTTGTCCTCAAGCCTCTCAGAGGCTGAAAGTATGCTTAGAAATTTGTTGTGTAAATACCCTTTTCAAAGAAGTATTTTCTTCGTTTATAAAACAGAAAGACTAATATTTGCCCTACCTAAATCACAGGAGGCTGTGTGTATCCAAGGAGATCATACATGTATAAGAACTGGAAAATGTGATTGATATGGAATGCTCTATCATTACCGTGCCCATGTGAGAACATTCTCAAAGGGAACGTGGGCTTCACAACTGCTGACTGCTACCAGGCAATTCAAGTACAAGGTGGAATACTTATTCTCGGTTGCCTGGAAAACAATAAGATTTCTCTCTCACACACAGACACAAAAGTATTCCACATAATTGCCATTAACTGTTGACTGCTTTTGCTTTCATGAAATATCTGGTAAAATATTATTTAAAAGAGTCTCTCTAGGGCTGGGCATGGTGGCTCACACCTGTAATCCTAGCACTTTGGGAGGCCAAGGCCAGCAGATCACAATGTCAAGAGATCAAGACCATCCTGGCCAATGTAGTGAAACCCCATCTCTACTAAAAATACAAAAATGAGCTGGGCATGGCGGTGAGCACCTGTAGTCCCAGTTACTTGGGAGGCTGAGGCAGGAGAATTCCTTGAACCCGGTAGGTGGAGGTTGCAATGAGCTGAGATTGCGCCACTGCACTCCAGCCTGGCGACAGAGCAAGACTCCATCTCAAAAAAAAAAAAAAAAAAAAAAAAAAAAAAACCCAAAATCAACCAATAAGTAAAAAATGCAAAAGGTTCAAAAGTAATTTAAAATGCAATTTATTAAACCTCAATAGCAATGTTTAAAGTTAAATAAATTTCTACCTTTCTATTTGTGTATAATAAATTTCATTTTAAAGTCCGTTTGCACCTTTTTCATATTTTAATTAATGGTTGGTTTTGGGTTTTTTTTTTTTTTTTTTTTTTTTTTTTTTTGAGATG
>CAUYLG010071266.1:0-15333 GCA_963573385.1 Cacajao melanocephalus | reverse complement strand
TTGTGCCTCAGCCTCCCGAGTGTAGCTAGGATTACTGGTGCACGCAACCACACCTGGCCAATATTTGTATTTTTAGTAGAGATGGGGTTTTGTCATGTTGGCCAGGCTGGTCTAGAACTCTTGGCCTGAAGTGATCCACCTACGTCAGCCTCCTAAAGTGCTGGGATTATAGGCATGAGCAACCATGTCTGGCCTACTCTGTACTTCTATGAGTTTGATTATTTTAGATCTCCTATATAAGTAAGATCATACAATATATTTTTCTGTGTCTTGCTTATTTCACTTAGTATAATGTCCTCCATGTTCACCCACGATAGTGCAAACAGCACGATTTCCTTCATTCGTGTATATATGCCACCTTATTCTATTATGTATGTCCACTAACTTTTCTTTGTTCATTTGTCTATTGATGAATATTTAGGTTATTTTTATAGCTTTGCTATTGTGAATAATCCTGCAATGAATGTGGGAGTAAAGATATCTCTTTGAGGCAGTGATTTTTTTCCCTTTAATTTTCATTCTGTTTTCAGTTTTTTGGATGTATACCCAGAAGTAGAGTTGCTACATCATACGGTAGTTCTATTTTTAATTTTTTTTTTTTTTGACTGTCTTGTTCTCTCACCTAGGCTGGAGGGTACTGGTATGATCTCAGCTCACTGCAACCTCCACCTCCCAGGTTCAAGCTATTCTCATGCCTCAGCCTCCTGAGTAGCTGGGATTCTGGCTGTGCACTACCATGCCTGGCTAATTTTTGTATTTTTAGCAGAGACAGGGTTTCACTTTGTTGGCCAAACTGATCTTAAACTCCTGACCTCGAGTGATCCACCAACCTCAGCCTCTCAAACTGCTGGGATTACAGGCATGAGCCACTGCACCTGGCCTACTTTTAATTTTTGAGGAGCCTCCATTCTTTTTTTTTTTTTTTTTTAATAAAGGCTATTCCAATTTACATTCCCACCAAGAGCGGACCTGGGTTCTCCTTTCTCTACACCCTGGGCCAGAAGGAAACATTTCTGAGCTTTGGTTTTCTCTACTTTCAAATGGGGACAATAATTAGTCCCTCCTTATGTGACTGTTGTGAAGATTAAATGACAATAGGAAAGCATGTAAAGCATTTAGTTACTATTGTGCCAAGCACAAACAAAACGCTCATTCAATTGTCTAAATCCTATAATCATATACTAATTAGAGTAGTTGTAATGATTTAATGGGAAAAGTTGGTTAGAGTGGGGATCTTTTGTATGGGAGGAAAGGAATTAAAAGTGAGGTGGTAAAAATAAAAATCGGCAGAAAAAAAATTAGCAAATTCAAGAGCCACTCCTGCGGTAAGTTACACAGAAAAGAGAAGCAGGGACAAGACAAGGAGATACAGAGAATGGAACCAATTGCAAGAGTGGAATGAGGGAGGACCAGGACATAGTAGAAATAAGACGAAACAGAGTTAAAGATTTTTGCCAAGGCCACATTGGGCACTCTCAGCTGTTAGCTGCTCTATCGGTAGGAACCCTGCATTATGGTAATGACACAATAATAAGAAAGATGGTGCCCAGATGAGAAAATCATAATTACAAGTGGAGCCAAGCATAACTTAATGAACTCCACCTTGTGGCAAAGGCTTTGAGTCTGTAATGCAAAACCAAGAATGAGGTCTTGAGGGAAGTCATTTGTGTAATAAACAAATGTGTCAAGGCCATAGTTTTTTTGTTTTCTTTTTTATTATACTTTAAGTTCTGCAATACATATATAGAACGTGCAGGTTTGTTACATAGGTGTACATGTGTGCCATGGTGGTTTGCTGCACCCATCAATCTGTCATCTGCATTAGGTATTTCTTCTAATGCTATCCTTCCTCTAGCCACCCACACTCCAACAGGCCTCAATGTGTAATGTTACCCTCCCTGGGTCCATATGTTCTCATTGTTCAACTCCCACTTATGAGTGAGAACATGCAGTTGTTTTGTTTTCTGTTCTTGTATTAGTTTACTGAGAATGATAGTTTCCATCTTCATCCATGTCCCTGCAAAGGACATGAACTCATTCTTTTTTATGAGTTTATGCATAATAGTATGCATAATATTATGCATAATATTCCATGGTGTATATGTGGCACATTTTCTTTATCCAGTCTATAATTGATGGGTATTTGGGTTGGTTCCAAGTCTTTGCTATTGTAAACAGTGCTGCAGTGAACATACCTGTGCATGTGTCTTTATAACAGAATGACTTATAATCCTTTGGGTATATACCCAGTAATGGGATTGCTGGGTCAAATGGTATTTCTATTTCTAGATCCTTGAGGAATCGCCACACTGTCTTTCACAATGGTTGAACTAATTTACACTCCCACCAACAGTGTAAAAATGTTCCTGTATCTCCACATCCTCTCTAGCTTCTGTTGTCTCTAGATTTTTTAATGATGGCCATTCTAACTGGCATTAGATGGTATCTCAATGTCGTTTTGATTTGCATTTCTCTAATGACCAGTGATGATGAGCATTTTTTCATGTTTATTGGCCTCAGAAATGTCTTCTTTTGAAAAGTGTCTGTTCATGTCCTTCATCCACTTTTGAATGGGTTTGTTTTTTTCCTGTAAATCTGTTTTAGTTCTTTGTAGATTCTGAATATTAGCCCTTTGTCAGATGCGTAGATTGCAAAAATTTTTTCCCATTCTGTTGGTTGCTGGTTCACTGCCTTTATTTTTGTTATTTACCCAGTAGTTATTCAGGAGCAGGTGGTTCAGTTCCATGCAGTTGTGTGGTTTTGAGTGAGTTTCTTAATCCTGAGTTCTAATTTGATTGCAGTGTGGTCTGAGAGACTGGTTGTTATGATTTCTGTTCATTTGTATTTGCTGAGGAGTGATTTACTTCCAGTGATGTGGTCCATTTTAGAATAAGTACAATGTAGTGCTGAGAAGAATGTATATTCTGTTGATTTGGGGTGGAGAGTTCTGTAGATTTCTATTAGATCTGCTTGGTCCAGAGCTGAGTTCCAGTCCTGAATATCCTTGTTAATTTTCTATCTTGTTGATGTGTCTAATATTGATAGTGGGGTGTTAAAGTCTCCCATATTATTGTGTGGGAGTCTAAGTCTCTTTGTAGGTCTCTAAGAACTTGCTTTATGAATCTGGGTGCTCCTTTATTGGGTGCATAGATATTTAGGATAATTAGCTTTTCTTGATGCATTGATCCCTTTACCATTATGTAATGCCCTTCTTTGTCTTTTTTGATCTTTGTTGGTTTAAAGTCTGTTTTATCAGAGACTAGGCTTGCAACCCCTGCTTTTATTTATTCATTTTAATTTTTTTGCTTTTCTTTTGCTTGGTAAATATTCCTCCATCCCTTTATTTTGAGCCTATCTGTGTCTTCGCACATGAGTTGGGCCTCCTGAATACAGCACATGGATGGGTCTTGAGTCTCTATCTAATTTGTCAGTCTGTGTCTTTTAATTGGGACATTTAGGCTGTTTACATTTAAGGTTAATGTTGTTATGTGTGAATTTAATCCTGTCATTATGATGCTACCTGGTTATTTTGCCCGTTAGTTGATGCAGTTTCTTCATAGTGCCGATGGTCTTTACAATTTGGAATATTTTTGCAGTGGCTGGTACCAGGTTTTCCTTTCCATATTTAGTACTTCCTTCAGGATCTCTTGTAAGGCAGGCTGGGTGTTAACAAACTCTCTCAGCATTTGCATGTCTGTAAAGGAATTTATTTCTCTTTTATTTATGAAGCTTAGTTTGGCTGGATATGAAATTCTGGGTTGAAAATTACTTTCTTTAAGAATGTTGAATATTGGTTCCCACTCTCTTCTGCCTGGTAGGGTTTCTGCAGAGAAATCTGTTGTTAGTCTGATGAGCTTCCCTTTGTGGGAAGCAACCTTTTTCTCTGGCTGCCCTAAGATTTTTTCCTTCATTTCAATCTTGGTGAATCTGACAATTATATGTCTTGGGTTGCTCTTCTTGAGGAGTATCTTTGTGGTGTTCTTTGTATTTCCTGAATTTGAATGTTACCTTGTCTTGCTAGGCTGGGGAAGTTCTTGTGGATAATATCCTGAAGAATGTTTTCCAACTTGGTTCCATTCTCCCCATCATTTTCAGGTATACCAATCAAATGTAGTCTTGGTCTTTTCACATAGTCTCATATTTCTTGGAGGCTTTGTTTGTTTCTTTCCATTCTTTTTTCTCTAATCTTGTCTTCATGCTTTATTAAGTTGATCTTCAATCTCTGTTATCCTTTCTTTGGCTTGATTGATTTGGCTTTTGATACTTGTGTATGCCTCACAAAGTTCTTGTGCTGTGATTTCCAACTCCATCAGGTCATTTATGTTCTTCTCTAAACTGGTTATTCTAGTTAGCAATTTGTCTATAACCTCTTTTCAAGGTTCTTAACTTCCCTATATTGGGTTAGAGCATGCTCCTTTAGCTTGGAGGAGTTTGTTATTGCCCACCTTTGGAAGCCTGCTTCTGTCAATTTGTTTCTCTGTCCAGTTTTGTTCCCGTGCTGGCAAGGAGTTGTGATCCTTTGAAGGAGAATAGGTGTTCTGGTTTTTGGAATTTTCAGCCTTTTTGCGCTGGTTTTTCCTCATTTTTGTGGATTTATCTACCTTTGGTCTTTGATGTTGCTGACCTTCAGATGAGGTTTTTGCATGGATGTTCTTTTTGTTGATGTTGATGCTATTCTTTTCTGTTTGTTCGTTTTTCTTCTAATAGTCAGGCCCCCTACTGCAGCTCTGCTAGAGTTTGCTGGAGGTCCACTCCTGACCCTGTTTGGCTGGGAATCACCAGCAGAGGCTGCCGAACAGCAAAGATTTCTGCCTGTTCCTTCCTCTGGAAGGTTCATCCCAGAGGGGTACCCACCAGATGCCAGCCAGAGCTCTCCTGTATGAGGTATCTGTTGACCCCTGTTGGGAGATATTTCCCAGTCAGGAGGCATGGAGGTCAAGGACCCACTTGAGGAGGCAGTCTGTTCCTTAGCAGAGCTCGAGTGCTGTGTTGGGAAAACCACTGCTCTCTTCAGAGCTGGCAGGCAGGAATGTTTAAGTCTGTTGAAGGTGCACCCATAGCCACCCCTTCCCCCAGGTGCTCTGTCCCAGGGAGACTGGAGTTTTATCTATAAGCCCCTAACTGGGGCTGCTGCCTTTCTTTCAGAGACACCCTGCCCAGAGAAGAGAAACCTAGAGAGGCAGTCTGGCTACAGTGGTTTTGCCAAGCTGTGGTGGGTTCTGTCTAGTTTGAACTTCCTGGCTGCTTTGTTTACAACATGAGGGGAAAACTGCCTACTCAAGCCTCAGTAATGGTGGATGCCCCTCCTCCCACCAAGCTTGAGCATCCCACGTCGACTTCAGACTGCTGCCCTAGCACTGAGAATTTCAAGCCAGTAGATCTTAGATTGCTAGGCTTCATAGGGGTGGGATCCACTGAGCAAGACCACTTGGCTCCCTGGCGTCAACCCCCCTTCCAAGGGAGTGAATGGTTCTGTCTCACTGGCATTCTAGGTACACTGGGGTATGAAAAAAAAAAAAAAAAAAAAAAAAAAAAAAAACCTGCAGCAAGCACAGTGTCTGCCCAAATGGCTGCCCAGTTTTGTGCCTGAAACCCGGGGCCTTGGTGGTGTAGGCACCCGAAGGAGTCGCCTGGTTTGTGGGTTGTGAAGACTGTGGGAAAAACACTGTATCTGGGCCAGAATGCATTGTTCCTCATGGCACAGTCCCTTACAGCTTCACTTTGCTAAGGGAAGGAGTTCCCCAACCCTTCACGCTTCCTGGGTAAGGCGATGTTCCACCCTGGTTGAGCCCACCCTCTGTGGGCTGCATCCACTGTCTAACCAGTCCTAATGAGATGACCCGAGTACATCAGTTGGAAATGCAGAAATCACCCACCTTCTATGTTGATCTCACTGGGAGCTGCAGACTGGAACTCTTCCTATTCAGCCATCTTGCCAGCCACCTGAGGCTGCAGTTTTAAACCCTTGGATAATATTAATGTCTTCCTTAGTCTGCTGATTCTGCTCAAGTCCATGCAGGTAATAAATAACATTGCTGTCTACGTCTTTCTGTTCTATGTATTGGCATTGTTGCTATCAAGAAAACACAGAGGGAGAAAAGATGTAAGTTTCTTCTTCCGGTGTCTTGAGGAGGTTAGAAGGGTACAGGGTAATCTCAGAAGGCTGTTGTTTAGTATTTTCTCTCTCTTTCCTACCTTTGCCTGGAAGGGATGAACTTAGAGTGAGGAATAAAGCATGAAGTCAACAATCATTATTCTGCTTATATTCATACACACTCACATGTGGTAAGTGCTATGTAGGAAAACATAATCCCTGGGCTCAGAATTTTGGATGTTTCTGGAGAAAGTGACCATATAGGAGAACTTTTATGGAGCAGCAGACCTATATGGTCATTTTAATGCAGGGTAAAATCAATTCCTAAGTCTCAGTGGAAAAGGGAATATCTCATTCTGAAAGCATGAGTTAAAAACTTCTTCCCTGTATTAGTTGCACTGATTTGAGTGTGCAGCTTTATCAAGGTAAGGTTTCTTTTGGAGCTGTGAGGCTCCTCACCTGTTGCAAGCTGGTGAGGATGAAGTAGACTTGTCTGTCTGTCTGCTCTTTTCAGGGGTGGAAATTCTTCTTCCCTGAATGTTTAACTTTCACTTTCCCATCTCTCAGACACCAACACCTTGACCTCATTCCCCATCTGTCTTCCCTGGACTATAACATAGAGACATGTTTTATATTTATAATCTTGCCTTTTATTTTTGATTTCCCAGAAGCTTAGCAATATTGTTGAAATACAGCTACAGCATGATGTGAAGGCAAAAGGGGATGAGGCACCGATCATCCCAGCCTTAACTCATGATGTTCGTCCCCTTTAACAGGAAATTAAAGACATCTCAAAGTTTGTACTCAGCCTTCTTCCAGCCTACTTCAGTGTATAAACTTGAAGTGGTCCAGTAGTAGATGAAAGTTTTAGAATGCTCTGGTGACCCTACTTAGGAAAAGTGACCTTTTGATATTCAGTGGATAATCCATGGATTGGGGTGCTAACTTTGCCACCTGCCTTTATGTAGTTTTTATTTTTCTAACCATATACTGATTTTCTTTTTTTGATATCCCTCTGTCATGCTATCTGGGAGGCACAGAGTGGGATGACCTAAAATTGGAGAAAGAGGTTAATTGAAATGAGGCTTGTCTGAGCCTAATGTAGCCAGCCTTTGGAGAGAGTGCTCTGAAATGGCAGTGGAGGGTAGTGAACCAATAAATGTTTTCATGCTTTGCCATATACCAGGTCTGTCCATGAAAAACTCTCTTGATCTCTATTGACATTAATTAAAATAAGAGTAAATATGCATGTCCGCATATTATTCTGTCCAGATTGTAAAGAGAACATTTAATTGTAAAGAAGGAACAACAGAGGTACGTGTTGAATCTGGGGAACTGAGAGTCTGTTACTCACTTTATGAAATGTGGTGTTATATAACCTTCCGTAATACTGTCATTTCGTCTGCTGCCTCTCTTCTCCGTGTTGGGCTGAAGGAAAAGGAAGTTGTGTCTCTAAAGTAGAGTTAGATGCTAGAAAATTTGCTTCTACTTTTCTTGTGATTCTACCTTTACAAGAAGAGAAAAGTCGATCCTGGATGCGTCATCCTTCAGTTCTATTAACATGTTTATTTCAGTGTTATTTGCATGCAAAAATGACTCTTCACTACAAAAATAATATATTTAAGAAATACCTAAATACCCAGAGTAAAATATGAGAGTATCTGTTTACCACCTTGATTCCTTTCTCACTTAACTGCCTTCTGTAAATGCCTCTTTGTATCAATTACCTCTGGGTTTAGACTTCTTCTGAACCACAAATATGTCCTTGTCACTTGTCTTGCACATCACATCATTGTCTCTGGGTTTTGATCTCCCTAGATTTATCTTACGTTCTTTCTATATTCAGGGAGCCTTAAAATTTCTGGCTCACAAAGTTTAGAATGCGGAATTTCTTATCTAGCAATAATATTTAAACAATAGAGCAATGCTGCAGATTTATTTTGTTTTTCAGTAATTTTTATGTTGTTTCATAGGATTTTGAGTAGGCAGGATGGTGGTTGCAAATGTTCTGCATTTGATCTAATCTTTTCATATAAATTTAGAGATGTGGTTTAGACTGCTTAAATAATTTGAGTATAACTGAATGGCTCCTAGAATAGTGTCTGATAAAGGTATTTAGTAAAAGTTTGCTGATGAATGGTTATGAGTCAAGCCAAGAATAGAATTGGGTCTTCCAAGCCTTGGTTGTGTACTCTTTCCATGACAGCAGGACAGCATACTGATTCTTTTTTTTGAAGATGGAGTCTCGCTCTGTACTCCAGGCTGGAGTGCAGTGGCGCTATCTTGGTTCACTGAAACCTCACCTCCCAGGTCCCGGTTCAAGCAATTCTCCTGCCTCAGCCTCTGGAGTAGCTGGGATTACAGGAACGCGCCACCACACCTAGCTAATTTTTGTGTTTTTAGTAGAGATGGGGTTTCACCATGTTGGCCAGGCTAGTCTTGAACACCTGACTTCGTGATCAGCCCACCTCGGCCTCCCAAAGTGCTGGGATTGTAGGCGTGAGCCATTGCACTCAGCCCCAAGTTTTCTATAAATTATGACTTTTCTGGGTTGGATGCAGTGTTATTTGGGAGGTAGATACTTAAAACATAAGATCATAGTTTAAGTAGCTGTGTGAATTAGCATAGACTTGCAATAACATAGCCTAAAAAAACCTGCCCAGGAGAAATTAGCCTCTAGACAAATAAGTTTGTTAATAGAAAATGATAATGCAGTTGGAAGCTTATGTGTAAACTCTTTGCTGTCTGTGTTTTTTTTATGACACTTTGAACATGAGGATAATGCTAATCATTCTGTCTTCTGTTACTGAGTTGTTTGAATCTATAAACCTGATTTTGCACAAATAAAGCAAATGAGCCAAAGGCAAGATTTTGATGACACTCAAAGCAGATTTATGTGTTCAATGAACTGCTGAAGGAAATCCATAAATTTGAAATTATTTGGGGTTATCTGTAGACTTGAGCTAAACTCCAATAGCCTGTGATTGATAAATGCCTTCATTCATTCAAAAAGTATTTATTGAGCATCTACTATATGCCAGGACTTAGGTACGTGGAATCCTAGAAATACAGCAGTCACCAAAATAGACATGGTCCTCACAAGGCTTTCCATTTAATATATAGAAGGGGGACATTCAACTAATAATTATACAGTTGGACATTTTGATATAATTCTATCGAGTGATGAGTTGAGAAGAGTATTTTATAAGAATTTAGTGTCTTCATGCAATGGAAGAAAATTCAGTGTGGCTGGAGAGATAGGAGCTGGGTCACATATTTTTCTAGGGTACCATGCCATATGCCCCTTGCCAGCAGTGCCTAGAGGAATCTGTAGACATGCTTATGGTGAGGAAAATGTTATTAAGTTATGTAGGTATGAAGCTGAGTATATTCTTTCCTGCAGAATTTTTTCTTTCTAAGCAGGAGGATCAATTTTCAAAGAACAATGGGTGACACCAGCACTATTTGTATTCATCCAGAAGCCCAGCTAAGCAGATAGGGCTGTCTGTGCTGTCGATGCCTGAATTACATCTTCCAGGATTTCACTAAGCAGAATTTTCTTTATCCCACGTTTTTTTTTTTAAATACAGGATTTTGCTCACAGTAACTTGGTAATCTATACAAGATTTAATTTATTCTGTTTTGGCACTAATCACAGACTGAATTATTTACATGGGAATAATTTTAAAAACTGTTTTGCACCTTCCAGACAAAATTAGAATTATAGTATGTAAACTGCACGAGGAAAGGAAATCTCTTCCAAGTTGGATCCTCCTGTGAGTTTAAATGTGGAAAGCAGATGCTATTTTTTGTCCTCTTTTAAAAAAGTAAACTTAATTTTAGAATCATTTCAGATGTCAGAAAAATTGTGAAGGCAGTACAGAACGTTCATCTGTACCCTACTCCGGATTCCCCAGTTTTAACTTCTTATGTTTGTCACGGTTGATGAACAGATGTTGGTAAGTATTATTAACTAGAGTCCATCCTGTATTTTCATTTCCTTAGTTTTCCCCTAATGTCTATTTTCTGCATCAGGATCACATCTAGGATACCACATTAATTCAGTCATTATGTGTCTTCAGGCTTCTTTTGGTTGTGGCCCTTTCTCAGTCTTTCCTTGTTTTTGATGACTTGAGAGTGTTGAGGAATGCTGGTCAGGTATTTTGCAGGGTGCTCCTTGATTGGAATTAGCTGACGTTTTTCTCATGATTAGACCAGGGTTATGGGTTTCGGAGAGCAAGGTCACAGAGGTAAAATGCTATTCTCACCACATCATATTAATCAACATGACTCATCACTGATTCATTTTGATCACCTGGTTGAGGCAGTGTTGGTCAGGTTTCTCCACCGTAAAATTACTTCCCTCTTCCTCCACCCTTTCATACTTTACTCTTGGGGAAGAAGTCACCTTCTCCTTTAGGGTGGAATATCTACATAAACTTTTTGGAATTCTTCTGTACAAGAGTTTTCTCTTCTCCCCCATTTATTGATTCAATTAATCATTCATTTATATTGCTATGGACTCATGGATATTTATTTTAACTTTGAGTTATAATTGAATGCTATTTTATTTTGTTGTTCAAATTGTTCCAGCTTTGGCCTTCGGGAGCTCTTTGAGTTGGTTTTTGTGTCCCTTTGACGTGTCTCATCCTTGTGGGATTTTTGGAATACTTTTTTTTGTTGTTGTTAACTTTCTGACAGAACAAGACGCTTCAGGCTCACCTTGTATGTTTTCTGACCTGGTTCTAGGTACTTTGTTTTTTTAATAATTTTTTTTTTTTTTTTTGAGATGGAGTCTGGCTCTGTCACCCAGGCTGGAGTGCAGTGGCATGATAACAGCTCACCACAACCTCTGCCTCCTAGGTTCATGTAATTCCTCTGCCTTAGCCTCCTGAGTAGCTGGGATTACAGGCGCCTGCCATGCTCGGCTGATTTTTTGCATTTTTAGTAGAGATGGGAGTTCACCATCTTGGTCGGGATGGTCTCGAACTCCTGACCTCAAGTGATCTACCTGCTTTGGCCTCCCAAAGTGCTGTAATGACAGGCATGAGCCACTGTAATCTGTCTTTTTTTTTAAACATAAGAAATACTGTGCTTATTATAACTATTGACAACTCAATATGTTATAAACCTTAAGGTTAAAACACCCCTCAAAATCAAAGTCTGAAATGTCCAAACTGGGGAGATTATTCTACTATTTGGTCTTCATGTTTTCCTTGACCTTGGACCATCCCTGGTGGAAGGGCTAAGTTTGTGAATTTGTGTTTTGGGGGCTGTCCTGAGGCTGACAAGAAGAGTCCAGATCAGCAAACCTTTCCAGTAAAGGCCCAGATAGTAAATATTTTCCACTTTGCAGTCCAGAAGGTCCCTGCTGCAGCTACTAGACTCTGTGTTTGTGGTGTGAAAGCAGCCATAGACAATATGCAAATGAACTGGGTGGCTGCCTTCCACTATTTCCTCTTTTAAAAGTGTGAACTCTGTTTCCAAAAGTAGGTGGTGGCCTGAATTTGGTCTGTGGGCTGCAGTTTACATGTCCTGTGTTAAAAGACCTGTCTGGGCAGATGTGAGTTCAAGTCTTGTCATTTGCTCACTTGGGGTTAGGCAAGTAATTTAACTTCCAACAGCTCCAACATTCTTCAGCTTAATAATGGGCATAATAACAGTATTAATGTTGGTCCCTTAAAAAGTTTAGGGTTTAAATGATATAAGTAAAACACTTAGCTCCATGTCTAGCCTGTGTCTATTACCCATTTTAGGGTGATTACATCATTCCCTGCTAAAAGAGGACTCTTGGGGAGGAAAGTAAGTGATATTAGCCATTGATCATGAGGGACAAGCGGTATGAACAGTGACCATCCAAAGTCTGTCCCAGAATGTGTATCCACCCTAGCTATTATTATTAGAATCATCTCTGTTAGCTGCTAATGCCTCTAATTTCCTGCAAATGTTCTGTCCTCCTGCTTCCTTTGTCAGGACCTGGACTGGGCCTGCCTAGTGCTCTGAAATTACCCTTTCTTCTTTCTTCTCTTTGATCCCAGGAAATGATCTGATTTGATGAGTCAAAGACCATGTTACTTGATCTGGTTCAGCTTAGATACTTCATGTTAAAATGTGGTGAGTTTCCCCTTTAAGAGTTGGCAGTTTGCAATTAGATGTGATGCTCTACACATGTTCAGATGTTACAATAATAATCTTTTCTTTCCTTTCTGCTTGTACTGAACTTCCTAGCTCTTCTGTTGAGATTCATGATTTTCCATTTGCTTTGACCTTGGGTTACTGTGAGCCTTTTCGTCTTTACCTCGTGTGCCTGATTACCTTGTTCTGCCTTAGCTCCTTCACCTAATAACTCTCACTGGGAAGATTCTGTTTTTCCAGAAGATGTAGGCCTTTTGGCTGCAGTTAGTTATCCTTCTTTCCCTTGGTGTACAGAAGGGGAACAGAGGACTGGCGTAAAGAGGAAGGCAAGGTCATTGCCGTGTTTGTCAGAGTGGTCTTGACCTTGTGAAAGAATGAGCTGGGTCCTCATTAACATGCAAGTTTCTGGGTAGCCCTGGGCACACTGACTTAGATTTCCTGGTGGCAATGCCTAGGAATCAGCATTCATCAAATACTCCTGATGATTCTAATGTGCTCTAAAGTTTAAGATACAGCAATAAAGAATGTCTGAAAAGGGAGTATAAACTGCAAGAAGCAATCTGGCATTATATTTTGTAGAGAACTCTCCTTGAGATCAGAGATCTGTCTTCTGTGCCAGAAGCCACTGCTAAAGTTCTGACCTAAGTGAGTTTTCAAGCTATTTTCTGATTGCTTTTACTTTTCTCTTTCCTTGAATATCTGTTGCAAAGAGAAGTGCAAACAGGTCCTCTTATTGGACAGGGAGGAAGTATTTGGAGGTGGGTTTTGATGGAGGCTTTGAAGGGTGGGAGATAAGATGGCTGGGTCCTTGTTTAAAAAATTCTTCAAAGTTGGGGTAATTGAGGATGATGGGAAGTCAAAGGAAGAGAAGTGAGGTAGGGGAAAAGTCAAGCAGGAAAAGGAGGGTGGAATTTACGGAGGGATGTAGATGTATTTTAGCCTATAAACAGCACATGCTGCAAGGGATTGAAGGACAAGGTTGAATCATCTTAAGGAAAATTTCTCTAGCAGGACTCAGAAGGAGAACAGAGAATTATTGAGAGTTTTATTTAAGGCATGCATTGGTTTAGTAATCCATACTTGCCCAGATTTTCTTTCCATGTATTTATGGAAAGACAGTTATTTTGAGGGAGGAATTTCAAATGCCTTAGTGGTGTGAATAGCAGAGACTTCCAAAGATCCTAGTTTTCAATTTGAACAGCATCTGTGTTCATGTTTAATGATATTTCTTTATCACACATGTCATGAGCGCCTACTTGATGTGTACCAAGCTAGGCACCGTTGGGGAGACACAAAAGCATAACCTTGCATTTTCAAGGAGGTTTTCTTCTTGGAGGGCATCCAAGAAATGCACATATGAACAGCAAAGTATTAGTAAAGCCTCTGCGGTGGTTAAATGTCTCATTCTTTTCATGAGCAACTCAAAGGAGACGGCTTCTGAAGTGACATGTCTTGGGATAGGCCTCAATGGTTAAGAAAAAGTAAGGGGAAAGGAACTGAGCATTTCATATGTGCATATTGTCAACCAGTAACAATAGAGTGAAAATATGCATGGTTGGTGTGAGGAAGGGCATGTTGCTCCATCTGTTGGCATTGTGGGTGGTTTCTGGGGCGCAGTGGGAGATTACATGAAACATCAGCTTGGGGTAGATTATAAAAAGGGCCTCAAGAGCTAGACTCTAGGTTCTGTGGGAGGTCATACTATAAGAATTTTTTTTTTTTTTAAACAGGGTCTCTGTCACCCAGGCTAGAGTGCAGTGGCACAATCATGGCTCACTGCAGCTTTGACCTCCTGGGCTCAGGTGATCCTGCATCATCCTCCTGAGTAGCTGGGACTAGAGGTACATACAGCCCATGCCGAGAAAAGTTTTTTGTTTTTGTTTTTGTAGAGATGGAATTTTGCCATGTTGCCCAGGCTGGTCTCTAACTCCTGGGCTCAGGCAATCTGCCTACCTTGACCTCCCAAAGTGCTGGGATTACAGGCATGAGCCACTGCGCCCAACCATAGCTATAAGATTTTGAATAGGGAGATGATATGATGAGAATTGTAATTTAGAAACACTTAGTGGGTATATTTTACTAGAAGGAGTGAAGTTGGGACTTGCTAGAGGGAGTGAGACACGTGAAGAAGGTCTTTTGATAATACCAGCATGGTAAGAGCCAGACAAAGGTGAACACAGTGGGAATGTAGAGGAGGGATTGGTTAAAATATGTTGCAGAAGAATATCCCACATGCCTTATTTCCTCAATGACTCTATGAGGGAGTATTTTTATCCCTGTCTGTAAGATGAGGAAACTGAGGCACAGAAAAGTTAACTTACATATCCAAAGACATATAACTAGTAAGTGACAGGTATACTGCTGTGCTGTCCAATGTGGTAGCCACTAGCTATGTGAGACTACATAGAGTTAATTATAATGAAATATTTAAAAATTAGATCCTGAGATATCTGTCACATTTCATGTGTTCCGTAGCCACATGTGGCTGTTATGTTAGATGGTGTAGAAAATTTGTGTTTTTGCGGAATGTTCAATTGAACAGATTTTGAACCTATGCCTTCTAACTTTTGAGTCTATGTTCTTAATGCATTCTACCACTGCTATTAACAAAAAGCCTCCCTAGTTTCTCACTACATTGCTAGGCCAAAGAAGAGCAGCAAGGAGGACTAATATAGCATTTTAATGGTTTATCAATATTATTAGTGAAGCTTATTAAAAGCCCCTATTGTAAGTTGTTTTCAGTGAGTTAGGTTCATTTAAATTACATCAGGAGAAAGCAAGCTAATATTAATTCAGAGCAATATACCTCTACAGTGATAAAATATCATGTTAGTCTTCTAGTGTTGTACTGAACCGAGCATGGAAAGTCAACACCAAGACAAAAGTAAGCCAAATTGCAGGGTCTTTATTGCCGGCGACCACCGAGGACTCACGTCTCTCCAACCCGTGGCCCCGAAAAGGAGGGTGTCAAGACCTTTTATACCCCTAAAACCACCTCGGGGTGAGCGTGATGGGCGGGGATGGGGGTGAGGAGCTTCAGACATTCCGAGGAATTCTGTAAATCACCTTTTGTGAGGAGATGAGGGTGAGGGGCGGGGCTGGGG